>JASDQU010200629.1:0-12870 GCA_032191745.1 Picea mariana
GTTATATTTTTTTTACCCTTTAATTAATGACTTGTAACTTCTTGTTACAATTTTTTAGGGGCTTCTTAACCATTCTTTGTGGCTTCCAACTTCATGACCTCATAACTCCTCAACCGTGAGGAACCACATGGCAGACCACCTACCATTGGAAATGACATGATGAGGACTATCCATATATGAGGGTTTTGTATACACTTGAATTATTCTTCAACCTAATTTTTCTTATTCAACTTCGGGCCTCATGACCACACCTCTAGATTTCTTGTATACTTATTCAAAGCATCTTCCTATTAGGGCCATGCTTAAAACTACACCATAAGGGGACCACTTTGGAGACTTCTCCAAATACATCCATCACTTTAGTTGACATCAATGACAACTATCTATCCAACAAAATCAATGACAACCAACTATCCAACAATCCTAAGAATACCAAAAAATATTGTTGATGTTTTGATTGGGTTTCTCTTTACCCACGTTGCCCACATGAGCACGGATCGATCCCTTTAATTCCTTGGATCAAGTTGGGAAGATACTTTAGTTTTTACTATGTTTATCTAGTTGTTTCTTCTTATTATGTAGTTTATTTTCATGGGATTCAACCCACTATTGTATATATATCATATTTGGCCCAAGAGGGAAGGGGAGATAGAGATTATGTTGATGGATTGAACCTCTAAAACTCCATTATTTTTTTAACACAATTTGTTGTTGGAATAAAAGTCAGTTCATGTTTATTTTGTTGTATAATTTGTGAGAGTGTGTGTTGATTTAATCTAAGGCATTTTGCACCTAGACCATGGGCCCACTCCCAAGGTATCAAACTTCCCATGCATTTTTATGTTTGAGCCAATGTTTTCTTATGCAAGATCTTAGATTAGATGAATGGTTAATTTCTAAGTGAGTTTCATATTTAATGTTCAACTAAAGAGCATATGTATAATTGTAGATTGCTTGAATTTGCATGGTTATCATATTATTATATGTTTCAAGTTCTAAAATCCCATGGGTAAATATTAAATGGTATGATTCTTGTTCTTTTAGAATTTGAAAGTTTATGTTAATTAGTAGTTTGATGATTTGTAGCATTTACTTTTAGTTTATTTGTATTTAGTTTTATCTGTGGACTAGTATTGGGATTGATCCCTAGCCCAATATCTGGGCTAAGGTTCTCAGCCTTGACTTTTGTGGAAGCCAACATGAACTCGAAAACATAGCCCATCTATGAGTCCAAAAGACTTAGCCTTTAATTAGAATTGTGTGCTTATACTTAGAGTCATTTGTAATTTTCATGCTCAATGTCCCTTTGACAGTCAATCCAAGCTACCATCCTGCACAAACAGTGTTGATGCCTCAAAAGAATTAAGAGAGCCTTAGTTGAGAGATTAAATGTTTAGGTGCCTTTACCTATAGAATCATCTCTATATAAAAACACTAAAAATTTTTGAGTTGTTGTTGGGGAGGCACTAAAATGATAATCAATCACTTGGTTTATACTAGGAAGAGAGGGAATACTTAGATAATTAGGTTTCCTTATTCATGAAATTATTTTAGGATTAATGACTCAAGGAGATAAAAACCCTCGTGGATGTGGTACCATAAGAACCACCCATAATACTGACACCAAGGAGAGAAGATCAAGAGGACGAGGAAATCCACAAGGTACCTTTGGACCTCTACCTAACATTCCACTAGGACATATAGCCTCTAAAATTCATGGTAGGCTGTTGAGGGGTATAAATTCCCTTTGACTCAACAATAGGAATCACAGTTGAAGACGAGGCCCAATTAGACTCTTCTTCATTTGGGGTAGTTTGATTCTCTGGGTTAATGGCCTGGAAACCACTCAATGGGATTTAAAAGTTGTTTGGTTTCTCTCTTTTGTTATTTTATTGTTTTATGTTTAATTTCTTCCTACTGTAGAGAAGAAATAAGTGAAATGGGTTTCAAGAATCATGTGCTAAGGATAACCTATGGAAACATTCAATGAAAGTAACCAACAACTTTGAGATCTCTAGAAAATAATTCTATGGAGAAGCATTACTACATGATCACCTTCAAGAAGAAGAAAGATGAGACCTTTTGTTCCCAAGAGATAACTCTTCGAAACAGTGGATGGAAATAACCCTACAGCTATAATTTGTTCTTCTAAGAAATAATTCCACAAAAATATATAGCCAACAAGATATTCCCAAGAAAACACACAAAAATTTTCCATCTACTCCATCAATGATTATAGAAATAATTCTACAATGATTAATGTATTAAATAACAAAACTAAGATTATAAAAAGAAACTGAGAAATTGATTAATAAAGCAATAATAAATATAACACCTAATGATTTATGCAAACACACGAGATAACTTATCATAACTGAAATCTTTACTAGGCACATGTGACATTAATTCAAAAGGAAAAGTAATCCGCAAAAAATGAAATAATACACATAATTTCAACAAACCGAAATGACTTGACTCCAAAGACTTTCTGAATTGAGCCTTGAAATAGTCCTCCACTTGCAATCCTCTTGAAATCCCTCCAGAGATCAAAAATATCTTGAAAATAGTTTCAAAGATCAAAGACCGTTACTAAGAGGTCGATCTCTTTATTATAAGATAAAAACTAATTTAATTATGGAACAGAAATAAAATTGACTTTATTAAAAGTCATGCAATCTCCTCATGTAATTTAGATCTTAAGTAAACAAAAGACTTGATAAATCATCCATGTGAAAATCCATGCATTTAGACACATCTCCAATTAACTGTAGACTTCAATTTGTGCGTGTTCATCCTCATAAATATTTCCTTGATTAAATAATTCAACCCATTGTCCTTTATTTAGCAACCTCATGCATGCATATTTAATTTGATTTTTCGTTTATTTTAGCCACAGTGAACTTTGGCTAAGTTGTTATTCAATCTTTAGTAATCATTCACTTCTAAAATTGGAATGGTCATGCATCCAATCACCAACTCTTCCAACTCTGTTCTCATGCTTGTGTTTTTCAACTGCCAGAAATCTACTAGTTTGCAACATGCAACATTGAAATTATTCTCATCATGCTAAATTACTCCCCTTGCACGTACCTAGATCATAAAAAATGAATATTAGAAATAAAAATATCTCCTTGTAATGAATTTATCAGATAAAACAATTTATTGATCTTAAAATGAAATATTCAAGTCACTTCCCTGAGCTTGATTTCTTTTATTTCACAAACCTGAAACAAACCATGTAAAATAAATAAAAACTTATAAATTAAAAGTCATATCTCTTGAATATACCTTTCTAATGATATATGGAATTCTCAAAACGGGGATCGGAATCAAAATTTATCACCAAAATACCGTAAGAATTTTACATGTCATATCCTTATTTCCAAAACTGTAACTCAATAATGTAGAATCACAGAAAAATTATAACTAGAAAGTTGTATATATCGGAAAGATCTTTCCAACGGTATAAATCATGCCTCAAACAAAGTTTGGGATCAAAAGTAATCGCAAAAATATAGAACTAGGTTTTTTGTTAATCGACGAATTTTAGAACGTTTTCTGTGCTCGAGAAAAACGTGGCATTTTTTAGCACAACTCATGTGGGAGGATTAACAGTCCACATCCATTCTCACTTATGATTAGATGGTTAGGGTTCGTTTCATCTGTGATCGATGGATACTTGTTACTCTTTACGCACACATACGATTTTTGTCGATGCTGATAGTTCATCGATGCTTTTTGAGCTTGTTTCTTTGGCGCGCATTGTTAAGATCAACTAGTGATGTGGAAATGCACGTGGGTCCATACGATGATGTGCTAGTATATGTATCAGTCAAGTTGTCAAAGTAAAATTTGAAAAATTACATGGAGAGGTAGGACTGGACACATGGTGAGATGACGTGGTCATGTATGAAAGTGATGTGGCAGCATGGAGCCCATGAGTGGTCATTGTTTATGTTAAGATTTTGACCATTGAGATTCACTTTTATAGTGAAATGGATGGTTTTGATTCATTGTGAACTCCTTATTCTATCGATGATTGAGGAAGTGAGTTGGTGCAGGTTACTTAAATATGCTTGTCAAAATATGTCGGTGCCTGATGGGTTCATCGTGTCAGGGAAAGTGTGCCCACTTACCATAACATGTAATTAGAACCTCTTGATCACTGATAATACAAGAGATCCCAACACCGTGACTACGTATGCAATGATGCATGAGTGTACGTGGAAGGATGACACGGTGAGACACGTGGCATATGATGTGGATGACTGATATGGAAAAGTGAAGCACAGTCTATGACATGGAATGATGAAGTGCCATTGTATTATTGATGGCTTGGAAATGATGATGTGAGCCCGTAAATTTATGCGGTATTGCACGGTCATGATGTCATAAAAAAAAGGAATGCAAATGATGATTGTTGGAGAAATTTATATTTTTGGCACACTAGTTTAGTGGGAGTTAATTGACTAGTTATATTTTAGACTTTCTATTTTAGATCATCACTATTATGCTATTATGCATGCATGCATTTTGATATGATGGAATTTTATGTCCTATATATGAGTGTATTCCACTCATTCATTGTAACATATTGATCATCATCTATGTATCAATCATCAGCTCATTGCTATAGTGTGAATATATTTTCTCATTCTTCCATATTGAATCTCTCTTCCTTTATTCATAAGATTTGTTTGTACTTGCTTTAGCTAGATCTCATGTGTAGGTTTCAATGAAAGATTGACATGGTATCAAAGCTACGTTTCTTGGAGCAAGCCAGACAAGCCAAAGAATAAGGAAAATCGAAGTTTCAATGAGCAAAATCTGTGGTCGTACCTTTCGGCAGTGATTTCTCCCAAAATATTAATTTTTTGAGGAAACGACTTGCTAGAGTAGTAAATAGGTCCATTCTTCAAGTGGGTTTTCAATCGTTTTGTGAGATTCGTCACCATTTGCTCAGAAAGTAAGTCGAAAAATCAACTCCTGAAACTGATACGAATCTGTGATTGTACCTTTTTGCAGTGATTTCTCCCAAAATATTAACTTTTTTAGGAAATAGCTCAAGTGAGAAGTAAATCGACCCATTATGCAAGTGGGTTTTCAACCGTTTGGTGATATTCCTCATCATTTTCTCAAAAGGTAAGTCATAATATCATCTCCTGAAACTAATATGAATTTTCACTTAAAGTGTTGTTTATGGAATGATTTCTTAGTTTTTCACTTGCAGATTGAGAGTAAATTTTTAGGGGTTCTCATAAACAATGGGAGAGATGGCAAGACACCTATTATACAGTCAAACTTGGTGTTAATCCTCACACCATATAATTATTTTGATTGGAATCCCAAGGCAGAATTCCAACTCAGAAGGAAAGGACTGTACAACTTGACGATGGGGACATAAACATAACCTACATAAACAATTGAGAATATGAGATGGGAGAACAGAAAGGATGAAGCCACGTGACTTCTTCTTGAATTGAATTCAATTAATCTATGGTTTCATGTTGTTGCATCAAAGACTCCAAACGAGATCGGTACCACCTTGGAAAGATTGTTTGGAAAGAAGGATGAGATGAGAGGTCATATGCTTGAGGTAGAGTTGAATACTTTGGATCCTAAAAGTTTTGATAATATACAAGATTTCTTTAATAAGTTTAAATATTTGATATTGAGCTTAGCAACTTGTGGTATTGATAAGTCTAAACAAGTGGACCAACTTATTCTAACTATCTTGGCCAAGCTAGGACGAGAATATGATGTCTATGTTTCCACTTTCCATTCAGGCAGGTATATTATGGGAACAAATTGAAAGATTCCTACCATGGATCAATTCATTTATTCTCTCACACATGAGCAGGAAAAAATCATTCATATGGGCCTAATCAAGGATCCCAAAGAACATGCACTCACCATGCATGATGGAAAAGGATCATCCAAACAGAAATGAAAGGGGAAATCACAACATCTAGAGTCAAAGAAGGAGGGATATTCCAAACCCTTCAATGATTCTTCGGGTTCCAAGACTCTTCAAATTCCAAGAAGAAGAAGAAGAAGAAGGGAAAGAAGTTCACTTACTGCAATAAACCAAATCATGAAGAATCCACATGCATAAAGAAACAAATCGATCTTATGGCACAAGCACTTCAACAGAAAAACCTTGGAAACTTCATTCCAGAGGGAGTCAAGAAGCAGAAGGAAGAAGATCTCGCTCCTAAGAAATTTAATCATCATGCTCTTGTTGTAATTAATTCATCATCTGATTCATGGATTATATATTCTGGTGCATCCCATCATATGGCAGCGAAAGAGAAATTTTTCTCTTCTTTGAGTCCATTCTCAAGACCCCCTATTCTCATGGGGGATGAGACTCCAGTAGCCATAGCAAGAGAGGTGTGAGTGGAACTCCATAATGGTAGTTTTGAGAATATTTTACATGTTCCAAATCTTTCTATGAATCTGCTCTCATTTTATCAGATCACTCATAAAGGTAAAAAGGTTGAATTTACATCAGATTTAGTTTCAGTAATTGACATGCATGACAATTCCATCATTGCAATTGGTGAGGTGGATCAAAAGTCAAGGTTGTATAAATTCACTAAGTTTTATGATGATGACTCCTATTTTCTACTTACACATAAGGAAAGTACTTTGCATGCACCTTGTTATAACCATAAAATTCCCTACCTATGCATACATGGCATTGGCATTTCTACTTGCACAATTTCCCAAATTACTGTTGAGGAATTCTCTTTAAAAAACCATTTTTTGGAGCATGTAAGCACTTTGATAAAATATTGCTCGTGTACATACGCTAGCTACATACTAGAAAACCCACGTACATATGCTAGTTGCATACTAAATAGCCCGTGTTTACCTCCAAAAGTTGCAAAAAATAAAAATTTGCAAGGAATTTGACGGAGTTAACGGGCTATTGGAGGTTTCCTAACCAATTCACTCATTGTTTCCCATACCCAAACCCAATAACTATAATTTTATTATATAAAAGGAGGTCTTGGGGTCCCATTCCAACAACAAGCATGAGAACAAAAAAACTCTGCCAAAATCCCTTCCCCCTCTTATTTCAAGTATTTCAGCCCTCTCTGAGCTTTGGCCTCAGCATTCCCTCTCTATCCCTTTCTCCTATACAATCCATTCCCTTTCCCTAAAGTGATCAGTTGATTGTGAGAGAAGGCTTTGGGATGATGCACTTGAAGCAACATTAAGAGGAGCCCGAACCTAGTTCATGGAGCGTCGGCCATTGAACGTTGTAACTTTTAATCTTCATATTCAATAAAAGAATCATTTTTTGTCCCAAATATTATGTGTTAATGATTTTTGTTTGATCTATGCATAATGGTTTATATATAACCCTAATATCTATGAGTAGAGATAGAATATGTGTAGCATTGTTTGCCTAGGTGTTCCTACAGGTCATCTTTGGGAGGAGACCAAGATCCTGGGAAGCTACAAAGGTGGAGAAGGTCTACATCGAACATTAGGACCAAAGGTATTACTTTTGACCTACTTTCCTATCTCTTTCTTTTCATCCATTTAGATTGTTTGGGGTAGTTTAGGAATAGGAATGTATTTTAAGGGAGATCAATGCTTTGTCTATACTCTGGCCCAATATAGTAATAGGGGGATTTTCCATGCTAGTAGAATTGGTGACTCCACTGGGGAGTCTCTCTAGGGTCTTAGTGGGAGATCTTGGTTAGATTTATTTTTTAGTTGTTTCTGAGTATTCCGAGTGTCCTGAGTCAGGTTGGGTCTCTCGTCACCTTTCAAGTGCCTACCAGCTTCCTTTTCTTAGGTTGCCTATCCATAATTTTTCTTTTTTTTCGAAACTTTACAGCGGTGTACACACCATGTTCTCTATACAACATGCGTACATAAGCATCATGCATTATATACAACCCGCATACATACGTAGGATGCATGTGCACAACACACGTTTCTGTGATTTTGGAAAATTTCTTTCAAAATATTTTCCTTTTCTTTCTGCAAACTTTTGGTTCCCAAGTCTTCCTGAGTTGCAAAAGCCTCTGTTGTTTGGGGTTTAGACAGTTTCCAGGCTCAGACTGTTCATGAAATAGAAAAATAAATCATCTTGTCTCTCTTTGTTTCCAAGCATTTTTGGCTTATTTTTAGCTTGATTTTTAAGAAAAATGAGTTGCATTTTGAAAACAAAATAACCCCTCATGGTTGGGGGGGAATGAATCGTGTATTCTGCAGTTTGTTTTAGGATCTTTTCTTAGTTCTTCTTTGATTGGAAGAAAATAAAAAAACCTAGTTTTTAAGGTCTATTTCTTTCTGTGTGCTTGTTTTGCATTGTTATTTGAAAAAGAAAATGAAATTAGCATAGTGTTGTGTTTTATTCTCATCTTGAAAGAATTTCAAAAGAAAAAACAAGAAAGAAAATCCTTTCATTTTCTCTTTTATTTCACTCAAAAGTTGCATTGGGCATTTTGCATTGAAAGAAGAAAATATTTCATTTTTATGTTTGAAAAATTGTTCATGCTTTTTGCTTGAAGCTCTTTTTCATTTGTAGAATTAGCGTAAAGTATTATTTTCCAGTGTTCTAATTAGTTTCCTTTTCACAAGAGTCTCTAACAACATCAATTGCACTTATGTTCCTTGAGTAAGAAAAGCCCCGAAAAAAAACGTGCTAATCTAAAATATATTAGTAACACTTTTTCTAGGGTTCACTAATAGCTTAGGCTAGGGCCTTGGATTAGGTGTGGAGAGGTAAACTCTCCAAGGCCAACCAAAACTTAACTTAGGTGTCTGTGCTAGGGTGTGAAAAATCCACCTTATCATTACTCAATCCAGGAAGCTCCTCTCACACAAGAGTCAAACATGAGGCCGCGTGGAAGATGGTGATGGAGATATCCACTCATGATCTCGACAAAGCGTTTGGGAGAGTGTATATTGGGGGTGAATCTTGTAGTGTTATTGTCTCGACTTGCGTCAGACCTCTCAGACACTTGGATCCATCCAAGGTACTTTAAGAGTGATTATGGCCCTGTTTAATTTCAAGCCTCATGAGGATCTTTGGGCTTAGTTACCTTTCCCATACACTCGCTCGATTGTTGATTGTACCCCCCTGGTTGTTGATTACAAGTTGGTGGCCTAGTTGCCACTATATAGGTTGACACATAGGTGACCATGAGGGGTGTATCGCATTACCTGAGGCAAAATTTGTACTCTCTGGGCGACACCCGAAGGGACCGTAGATCGAATTTTTGGGTAACTATTTATCATGGCTAGTTGTTTGCCTTTGTGAATGCTTTGGATGATCAGGACTTCATCTCCCTGAGTCGGAAGTCCTCATAAGGGTCGTTTCTTTGGTTTGTATATTTTTAGGATTTTCTTCTTTGTGGTGTGCTATGTGCTCCCTAGTTTTCCATAGCGAGTTATTCAGTCATTACTTTGGGTCTCTAACCTAAGGTGGTATACCACCCACTCTGCCAGTCATAAGGACTTTTCGGTCTTCCACGTAGAAACGTGCAGTTGCCTCTTTATAGGCATTGTTTTTTTCATACCACCGGTTCGCCAAAGTCAGTTTGTGAGACTTTTACGAACTTGAACGATCCCGCAAGGGAAGAACCTGTGCATAAGATCTTCATAGAAAAATTTATTGATGATACCAACCAAGCAACCCCTTCCCAAGGGGATTCTTTTTCTTTTCCTTTCTTCGAAAATGTTGGTGTCCCTTTGATGGCCACTTTGTACATTCTTGGGTTGAATGTCGGACTACTTGTTTGGTTGGGTACCATTCCAAATGTCTTGAATGCTCTTGAAACTTCTCAGTTAAGCACCTTATGTCATGGGCATCATGTTGATATTCCTTTGTCAATGGAGTCTTCTCCTCCTCCTTCTACCTTCTCTGGTGAAAGTATAGCTACTAGTAACCAGAAGTCTAAATGAAATAGAAAGAGGAAGAATAAGAAGAATAAATCATCAACATATGTGAGTCATGTTAGAGATAGGTCCTCAACCTCTACAAGTCATGTTGAAGACCAACACCCATCCTTTGCAAGTCATGTTGGGGGCAAGATTCTAGTCATTGCTAGTCATATCAGCAAAAGGTCTGTATCCTATGAGAGTCATGTTATCAACCGATCACCAACCTCTGCAAGTCATGTTGGAGATGTGAAACCAACCACTGCAAGTCATGCTAGGGGCACAAGTCTCGTTAATGTGATTCATACAAGTGATATGTTAACAACCTCTGCTAGTGTTGGCCCTTAACCAAGTTTTGAGAATTCTTGGTCATGTTTGACCTAATTTTGGGACTTTGACAGACTGTCAAAGGCAGATTGCAAGACAAAGTAAAGATCGCAGGATCTCGGCCCCTTTTAGGGCCCTTTTTGGAATTTGGGATTATGTAACGGGTATAGGAATGTCGCCCCATGGGTTCACCCATGCTTAGGCCTATTTTGTATGTATAAATAGATGTTAAGGCGATGTAGTGAACACAACAACGAATGTATGAGTGCTAGAGTTGGATCTATGTGATCAAGAGTTCTAAGTGATTTGTGCATACTATGTGAGACTTGCAGAGCTAAGTGCAAGTCATTGTAAGAGGCTGTGGAAGGCTGCATGCTTAGATCTACTAGGGGAAGGAGGATCTAGCGAGCTATGTAGATCTCTTGTCCTATGTAGGGTAGGGTTTTGAGGCTCTGTGCGTGTAACCTATTGAAGAAGCTAATAAAGAAGACAAAGAGTTGGTGGACGTATCCCCAGGGTCAGGGTGAACCACGTACATGTTGTGTTTCTTTGCTTTGTGCAATGTGTTGATGTGCTTATATGTTAATGTGCTTAGTGCTTTAATATAGATGAATGATTTGTCGATGCTCAGTGCTTAATAATATGGATGGATGTTAGAGATGACTTATATACATCTGCTTAGTGCTTGAATCTACTAGATCCGATCTGTTTCATCATGTTAAGTGTTATTAGATGATAGATATGGTTGAATACTGCGTTGTACTGTAATTAGGGTTTAACTATGTTGTAACTAAGAACTAAATATCGATGAATGTTAACTATTGAGTGCTTTGATTAGAATCACGGGTCTATGTCCCAACTAAGGTTACAGACACTGGAGTCTTGCAACCACCCCTGCCTCTACCTCGGGTAAGACTTCATCTGCTTCGCAAGTGTTGCCGAAAGGGTCGTTAGTTAGGGTTTTATTGGTGCGTTGTTGTAGCGTTGAACACTGGGTCTGCCCATGTGCCAATTGTTGGCCCTTAACCAAGTTTTAAGGATTCTTGGTCATGTTTGACCTAATTTTGGGACTTTGACAGGCTGTCGAAGGAGGAGTGCAAGATGAAGCAGAGATTGCAGGATCTCGGCCCCTTTTAGGGCCCTTTTTGGGATTTGGGATTATGTAATGGGTATGGGAATGTTGGCCCATGGGTTCACCCATGCTTAGGCCTATTTTGTATGTATAAATAGATGCTAAGGTGATGTATTGAACATGACAACGAATGGTTGAGTGATAGAGTTGGATCTGTGTGATCAAGAGTTGTAAGTGCTTTGTGCATACTGTGTGAGACTTGCAGAGCTAAGTGCAAGTCATTGTAAGAGGTTTTGGAAGGCTGTGTGATTAGATCTACTCGAGGAAGGAGGATCTAGCGAGTTTTGCAGATCTCATGTCCTATGTAGAGTAGGGTTTTGAGGCTCTGTGCATGTAACCTATTGAAGAATATAATAAAGAAGACAAAGAGTTGGTGGACATAGCCCCGGGGTGGGGGTGAACCATGTACATGTTGTGTTGCTCTTCTTTGTGCAATGTGTTGATGTGCTTATATGTTAATGTGCTTAGTGCTTTAATATAGATGAATGATTTGTTGATGTTTAGTGCTTAATAATATGGATGGATGTTAGAGCTGACTTATATACATCTTCTTAGTGCTTGAATCTACTAGATCCGATCTATTTCATCATGCTAAGTGTTGTTAGATGATAGATCTAGTTGAATACTGCATTGTACTGTAATTAGGGTTTAACTGCATTGTAACTAAGAACTGAATATCGATGAATGTTAATTGTTGAGTGATTTGATTAGAATCACAGGTCTGTGTCCCAGCTAAGGTTGCAGACACTGGAATCATGCAACCAGCCCTACCTCTACCTCGGGTGAGACTTCATCTGCTTCACAAGTGTTGCCGAAAGGGTCGGTAGTTAGGGTTTTGTTGGTGCATTGTTGTACGTTGAACCCTGGGTCTTCCCCTATGCCAACAAATGGTTCTGTTGTCGGGACTGAAACTATGATTGTTGGGAACTGAGGAAAAAGAATCTTTGTGCAAAGACCTGAACTGAAACTGTGATTGCCGAGAATTGAAGAAAAAGAAGCTTTGTGCAAAGATATGAACTGAAACTATGATTGTCGGGAACTAAAGAAAAAGAAGCTCTGTGCAAAGACTTGACCTGAAATTGTGAAAGCTTTGTGCATAGATCTGTCGCTCTAGTGCGCAGTATTCTACTTGATTTGTGAAGCTCTGTGATAAAGAAAGAAGTATGATCTGAAGAAAAGAGTTAAGATCTGAACGCTTTGTGCTCTGATAAAGGTAAGAATAGTGAAAAGTTTTAAGATCTGAATGCTTTGTGCTCTGATAAAGGTAAGAATAGTGAAAAGTTTTAAGATCTGGAAGCTTTGTGCTCTACTGAAGATAAGATTAATGGAAATTTTTGTTTCTAAAGTATGGATCTAGGTATGTTTGATAATATTTATCTTAGCTTGGAAACTAGGGCACTGATAGAAGAAAGAATATTTGATATGAGTAGATCTGATAAGAATAGTGAAAGATATGTTATACATATGCATAGAAAGAATGTTTGGACTAACAAATGGATGCAAGA
>JASDQU010200630.1:0-11437 GCA_032191745.1 Picea mariana
GAGGCATGAGTTGGCCTGATGCCAGGTAAGCAGGGATAGTGCAATTTAGGGTTATAACAATGACGTCTTTCAGTAGAGAGAGAATTGTTTCTTCATTCTACAGATTCAATCCTAGCACCTTTTTCTTTACTCGTCCTGGGTGGCTGATTGTCTTCATTTGTTTCTACAGGTTTGTTATTGTCATTGGTTGTACTTTTGACAAACTTGATGGGTTTTTCATTTCCTGTCTTACCACTACTTTATCCCTCTTCATAACCCAAACCATTTTTCAGCTTTGGATACATTTGCTGATTTAGAATGGTGGCTAATCCTTCTGAGGCTTTGATACTCGACAGATTCTGATGATATAAGGCTTGAAACTTCTCCATCTCTTTCCTAGTTTTCACTACTTCTTCTTCCAGGGCTTTAGATCTTGCCCTCTTTTCTGATAGCTGATGTTTTAGAATATCCTCTATTTTATTTGCCTCTTCTAATTTCACTTTTAGCAGGGCAAGGTCTTCATTAGGTTGTTTACTATCTTTCTCGAACTATATCACAATTGTTTTTGATTTCTTTTCTTAATTATGAGTCTGTCAATCTCTTTCAGTGCACTGATCAGTTCTCCTTCCATATCAACCACAACTTCTTCATCATTCTCATCACTGACTGTGCTTTCATTATCATAATCCTCTTTGGCCATAAGCATGAATTCATTTACCTTGTCTTCACAGGAAGAGTCAGTATCAGTTTCTTCTGAGGAGTCATCATTGTTTACACATAAACTTTTCTTTTTATCAAATCTCCTGGATTTGTGCTTCTCTTCACCTTCATGGTTCTGATCGTGTTTCTTGTGTGGACATTTATTTGAAAAATGACCTATCTTACCACAGTTGAAACATTTGAAGGGCATATTTCCTTGGTACTTTCCTGATCCTTTCTTTAGTCTTCTCACGAATTTTGCTTCAATTTCATCGGGCTCGGAATCTTCATTCTTATCTTCTTTAAATGATGCTTCTCTAGAGGTGGGTTTATCTATAACTATCCTCATCTCATATGCAGTCAACGTTCCTAGAAGTTGATCAAAGGACAAAGTCTTTATATCATTAAGTTCTTCTATAGCAGAGACCTTCGGGTTGAACCTATCTGGCAGAGATCTCAAAATTTTCTGAACTAAAGAGGGTTCCTCAATTTTTTCACCAAGTGCTTTCATTGCATTTACTAGTTCTTCAACTCTCAGAAAATACTTCCCAATGGTTTCATATTCTTTCATTTGTAGATTTTCAAACTGTACTCTATAGGTTTGAAGCTTGGCATCTTTCACGTTCTCATTACCTTCATAACTGTTAATGAGTTTGTCCCACATTTCCTTAGCAGTTTGAAGATGCATCACCTTCACAAACTCAGCTTCTGCAAGTCCATTCAAGATAGCATTCATTCCCTTAGCATTAAAGCTAAATTCTAACTTATCATTTTTGGAAGCTAGCACAACAGGCTTTATGTATCCAGTCTCTACTACATCCTAGACATTACCTCCTAAGGCCATTAGGTATGTTCTCATTCTAACCTTCCAGAAGGCAAAATTCATTCCATCAAATAGAGGAGGCCTAGTGACTAAAGTCCCTTCATGGCTTGCCATGTTTAATCTCTAGGATCTACCTTTAGATAAAAAGGGGGGCTGGATCTGATACCAATTGTTGGACAATTGAGAGGGGGGGGTGAATCAGTTGTTACCGTGCTTAAACAATTATGCTTCTTTTAAAATATTTGCAGAAACACTGAATGATGATCACAATAATGTAGGGAAATAAACAATGGCACATTCAACATTAGTCACATATATGAGAAACACAGAGATAGATATTTCCTGAGGAAACCCATACAAGGTAAAAACCTCTTTTTCTTTATATGATAAGTAATAGTTACATTCTTTACATTATCATACATATGAGCACCAACTCATAATGAGGCTACAACCTTTGTTTTGCAAGCTACAACTTGATGAGAGCACCAACTCTCTATTTTCTCTAGCACCCACTAGAAGGAAGCACCAACCCCCTGGATTCTCTAGCACCAACTAGAAGGAAGCACCAACTCCCTGGTTTCTCTAGCACCAACTAGAAGGAAGCACCAACTCCCTGGTTTCTCTAGCACCAACTAGAAGGAAGCACCAACTCCCTATGTTCAAGCACCCACTTGAACCTTCAAGGACACCAGTCCTCCCTAGCACCTCCCAACCACCCTGGTTAATAAATTCTTTGTTACTGAAACTTATTATAGCGATATAAAATTATTCAATGGATTACCAGCCTTGTCATTGTTCTATTACACTGCTCTGCCCTGTCTGCATCATTGTCTTTTGCACACCCACTATACTTTCTATTCTTTTTCATTTTATGCTCTTTGCTCCATATCCTTTCAGTGCAACATTCCTCTACTGTGCATTTCTTCTCCTGCGCTCTGCCTCCTTGTACACATCTCAATTCTTCCTCCACAACGAAAACAACCACCTCTCTTTTTTTTTCATCATTCTTATAGTCTCTGTTGTCTTTGTGCATGCAATATTCGCAATGCCTCTGCATGCTAACTCCACGCCAAATTCCTCCACAAATCAAGTGCTCTGTCTGATCATCATCGTGACTCTTCAGCTTCTCTGGTGGTTCAACCCATGTGTCTATCATCACTAGGTGTTATGCCGAGATTCCTTTTTCCTTCTGGCAGTTGAGACTCTTCGTCTTCTCTGTTACATCTGAGCTCACCCTCTTTGTTTCAGCTACAGGCTTCAATGCTCATCCATCTGTCAATCCCTTCTAAGAATAGTCTTCCTTCACTGGACAAAGCTTGGAGACTCTTCATCTCATCTAGCGATCACACAGAGGTCTCTTCGAATTCTCTAGCAGATGCCATCAATGGTCTCTGGCAGTTTCACTGTGTCGTGCATCAGTAGCCTTCCAATCTCCTTCAGGTTTGTCTGCGTCGTTGGATGAACTTTATTAATCTTGCCTTTAAATCGGGTTTAGGCATTTTGGCATTCCTATGCCCAAGTGTCTTGAAACTTCATGTCGCAATCTCTGAAGCTTCGATATAGAGCTTTTCTATGCTAGCTCCTTCCTCTATATGACCATGTCCATGACCAAGCGCTTATGCTTAAAGTGCTTTTCACGAATTCATGTTTCATGAATCTGGAGATGAGGCATCTCGACTCTCCAAGTCGCAATCTATGAAACCCCAAAATGGAGCTTATCTGGACTGACTCCTTCCCTTCTCATGACCAAGGGCTGTGACCGCATAAGGCACTTTCACAATTTTTCATTTCATGAGTCTGGAGATGAGGCATCTCGACTCACCAAGTCGCGATCCCCGATACCCTGAAGTGTCATGGGATCAACGATCCTGATCAACACTTGATCTGAAGGCTCAGATCATTTCACGATTTCTCATATCACAATTTCGACATTCCTATGGTGAATGTTCTTGATGCTTCCAACTCTTGATCTGTGAAACTCCGAAAGGATGTAAACCTGCTGACGTCACACGTGTCGAATACCTGCCATGTGTCACCCTGATTTGTGACTTACATGTGCTTGAAATGTTGAATCAGTCTGACACTTGTCATTACCTGGTTGTGCCACGTGTTCCTAGCTAACATGGTTTGCTGACGTGAGTCAGATCAACGATCCAGATCATATCTTGATCTGACGGCTGCAATTAAATTGCAATATCACATATCGTGATTTCGGGATTCCTGTGGTTATTATTCTTTGACATCTTCAACTCTCGATCCGCGAAACTCTGACATGGACTGGAATTAACAGTCCATATTCAATCCTTATTTTGACGGCTGAGATTAAATTGCGATTTCAGATATCGCGATTTTGAGAGGTTAGAGAACATCACTCCTTTGACTCTCTAGTCAATGAACTGACGATCTATCCCCACGTGTCCTGCCTGAAGATGGACGGTCCTCCTTCTTTTGGGATTTTGTGAGCCCTCTACTCCTTGCACCTTAAAGAACGTGTAGTTTCTCCTCGATCCAATAGTGGTCGGACCCTGTGCTCAGATCTAATGCCCGAGATCTATCCTCGATATCTACGTGCTCCTCTTGTCTACATTGAGATTTGACGGTCATCGGGAATTTGGGATGGGATCCAACGATCACCGACGCTTCTCCTCCAAGCTTATGCATCCTCCTTACTTGGAAGACTTTCTAAGTGTCAAAGGCCTTGACCTTTGATCCACTTGTGATCCTAAGTACGCCATCTCCCTTAAGCTTTAGCCATGAGTTTACCTCATCCCTGGTGCACACCTATGCATTACATTTGACTCTGCGCTAATATCTCCTAAGCTTAATTTGTTCCTATTTTTCCATCAACGCACAGTCTGATCCTACCATCAATGACAAGCGCATACTGCCTATAAAGCATGCCAAGCATCCTCTGTACTATCTCTTCTGATCTTATTGAGCTTGCTCTGCAGCGTCTTCCCAAAATACTTCTGGTGCCCGTCTGTTACATTCTTCCGGTACTCAAGCCATCATTGCTACTGTACTTGCCATAAATGACAAGAATACGCTACCTGTTAAAAATTTGCCAACAATTGTGGTGATTATTATGGTTATATTGTTGTTATTCTACCATTTCTAGCATTTTATTTTTTTTCTGCATACTTTTTATATCTGGTATATTACACAAAAGGAGGATCACATACCAAAGAATAAATTTTGGGAGAAGTATGATCAACAAGAGACAAGTGTATTTCCCAATCTAACATGAAGAGTGAAAGGGATTCATGTTCAAGAGTGACTGGCTGCCAAAAATTAATATAGATTTTATACAAGTTCCCTTCCCAATTTCCCCTCGCCATTTTTGGTGAGTACCTCTTTATTTTTACACAAGCTTGAGGAAGGTAACACATGATTTTACTATAAGATCATCCTTCGGATGAGTCCCTCAGAGTATTTTTAATGAACCCTAGAAAGGAGTGGTTCGGTCCCATATGGGTCTTTCAATGTATGTTTTATGAGTCCAGAGAAAGTAAAATTGGTGGTTTTTCATGTTTAGGGAGTTTGGAAAACACTTAAAGGAAACTACATGATTAAATTTTTCGAAAACTTAGTCTCCCAAGTCTGAAAAGGTATAAAATAATAACTAGGAGAAATCTTCTAGCCATGATTGACTAGAGTATTCATTTTTTGTTATTAATCATGCTCAACCCGAAAAAGGGTTAAACTAATACTGAATAGATTCTCTTTCAAATTCTTTAATGAGTGTGAAAGGAATAAAGTTCGCTCGATGATGTTTCCATATTTAAAGAGTTTGAAAAGAGATTAAAGAAAACTCCCAAAATATGTTGATACTGAGAGAGGGGTGAATCAGTATCAAGTACAATTTAAAACCTTTTTCAACTTATACTTAAACCATTCAATTATATCCAATGAGAAATGAACAATAGTATAAGAGTTACACCAATACATCATAATACACCATGCACAATATATGAGAAATAATCAATAGTTATTGTTTAATGGAAGTAATGACTTCCAAAGGTAGCTACAACTTCCAAATGTAAAGGGAGGGATACAATTCCAAGAGGAAGATACAATCCTCCAATATCAAGAGAGATTTGAACTCTCCATCCTTTCCTCTTCCTTCCACCCAAGAATATATGAGAGATAATAAAACTTTACATTAAATCATCACCATCAACCAATCATCACATAGAACTTGATAATGCTTCCTGAGACTTATTCAATTTCTGTAATTCTTCAATTCTTGGAGTAACATTATTCAATGTATTCTCTGAAATGCCTCCAAATTTCACTCCTTGAATCCTCCTCAAAAAGAAGTTATAGAAAGAATGGTAGACTTTATTCAATTCTGGTCTATTCAGGAGAGTGAACTTTCACAGAATGCCCTGCACTCAATTTTTAAAATTTGATTATGAAACTAGCACACAAGAAACCAAAGTAAGTAATATTTCCAATGAAATTTTTCCCACATCATTTGGATTCTCTATGAATAAGTTATGATAGTTGTACCCGGAACACCTGTTTATTGACTAGCTTCAGGACTGGTCACAAACCCTATCTTCCGTAGAGTGTATCTCCATACTTATAGCGAATCAAGAGATGAAATTTTTACCACAGGTACCTTGATATTTCTTCTCAATACCATAGAGATTCAACCATATGAATCATTCTAGAAAAAACGTTATAGAAAAAATGGTAAGATGACCTGAAAATAACATACCTTAGAACACATCACCAAAAGACTTTATCCTCCCTTGCAATCCGACCTTCTTTACTTCTGATTTCCTTTGAATTTCAACTTGTATCAAATGAATGTATAATGATGTGTATTTATATCATTTATGTCACTTCCTTTTAAAATTAGGGCTGACCTGACACTTTCTTATTTTGTAATTCCTTTCTTTAATTATCTTCAGGGCCTACATGTACTTCCTTTTTCAATTCAGTTTGTCATATTCAAAAATTCATTTCTCCTCAACCATGAGGATCCACGTGACATGACACATACTACCAGAAACAACATGATGTATATTATCCATCCATGGGTGTTGTATATGCATGTGCATTGTCCTTCATGTCCAAATACCTTCATCAATCTTGCAGTCCAAAACCCATGAATAGGGTTGACATCAATGACAACAACCAATCTTCCAACAATCTCCCCCTTTGTCATTGATGGCAACACTCATGCTCCCCCTATCATCATGATCCCAATCTCTCTCCCCCTTTGACATCAATGGAAAAGGTTAGGGATGCTCCCCTTGAGTTTAATGGAAATATGTAACTCTCTTCTTTGGGGTTGTTCCCCCTAAACATGTGGCACTCAATAATACTTCATCCTTATTTTTGGTCTTTGGGAGTTTTTCTTCCTTAGAATCCTTTTGTGTGGATTATTTGTTCTCTCTCTTCTTCATGTCTAGGATGTATATGTTGTTCAGTATTCTTGTTGCAGTTGCAACCAATATTCTTTAGTTATTTTCTCTGATTTTACATTTTCGGGAGTCAAATGTAAGAGTGTATCCTTGATCACACATTTTACTAATACTGAGTAGATTATGATTCAAGTCTTCAACCAATAGAACATTCTTTTCTTTTACATTTTTTCTTCCAAGCTCTACCACACCTTCTCCAAGTATTTTGGTAGATGAGTCATCTCCAAATGCAACATTGCCACCCTCTCTCTTCAAGCTAATGAATTTGTCTTGATCCCTGGTCATGTGTGAAGAACATCCACTGTCTATGTACCATTCATCTTCTTCTTTACATTTTTCAGCGATTAATGATATTCGACAATATTCATTTTTTGGAATCTCTTTCCTTCTCCATACTATGGTTGGCATAGGGACATCTTCATTCATATATCTGCAATCTCGTGTTTTGTGACCAAGATAATTTCATTTGCATCATACAATATTTTTGTCCATCAAAGGGTAAAATTATTTATAACTTATGTTGACAAATCCATGATTATTTCCATATCTTCTATTTACACCATTCACGTTTCTTGCATATTTGTTCCTTTCCTTGATTCTACAATTAATTGCCTTATGTCCAAAATTTTTTCAAGTATAACAATGACCAAGAAAGAAATTTTGATACCTGGGAGTAAGTGACCTTCTTTGTGATGTAGTCTATATGGGTTCATGATCTACTCTTTTGTAGTTTCCTTCATACGGATTGAAGCTTCTTTGATTCCTGAAGGTAGGAGGTCTTCTTGAATATTCATCTCTTTTGTAATCATTCTTTCTTTCTGGTATCCTGGTCCACTTCTCATCAACTGTCTGTGTAGCTCTTTCTTCAACCTTATTGTTGGTATTTGCATCTTCTTTGTATGAAGTTTCACCCATGCATCCAATATGTTTTAATTCTTTTGGCACTTGAGAGTTTCTTAAGATCTTCCTCAATGAGACAACTTCTTGTTCAAGTTTCTCACAATCTTCTTCTTTCTTTATCATTTGGACCTTCTTTACTTCTACTATTTTTCTTTTTTCTTCGAGTAGAGTTTTCAAGGAAATGGTTTCTTCTCTTAGTTTATGAAAGTCTTCTAATTGTTTCTTTAAGCTTACAAATGTCTTTTCATAACTACCCAATTCACTTCTTAGTTTTCTAAGCGTGTCTTTGAGCTTGCTATTTTCAATCTCAACATGCTTCAATTTTTTAAGATTCTAATCTTCTTGTTGAATCATTTATACTTCATTATTTTCTTCTTCTTCATTGTCATCTCTTTCAATCCTTGGATGAGGACATTCAAATTCAACATGTCATACTCCTTCACAATTAAAGAAAAAGAAATGACCTCTATTTCTTCTTTGAAATCTGAGATGTTGTAATTTTCTTCAACTTCTTCTTCTTCTACTACTTCTTCCCTTGCATAAATTTATTGTAGCTTGTCCCAAAGCTCTTTTGCTGATGAACATGATCCCACCTTGGATTTCACTGAACCTATCAATCCATCCAGGATGGTATCTATTTATAGTTTTTTGTTCCTTTTTTCTTCCTTCTGAGTTGCATTCTTTGGTTTCTTCAAAGCATTGTATCCTGAAGAAACTGTGAACCAAACATCTGCCCAAAGAGATTTCAAGTAAGTTTCCATTCTATTTTTCCAGTATTCAAAATTTATTTCATCAAATGGTGGAATCCCATTTGGAATTTTGCCTTCCATTTTTGCATAGGATCTTCCTTCTAGTGGTTAAACTGTACTGAAGGTAACCTGCTCTGGTACCAATTGTTGATACTGAGAGAGAGGTGAATCAGTATCAAGTACAATTTAAAACCTTTTTCAACTTATACTTAAACCATTCAATTATATCCAATGAGAAATGAACAATAGTATAAGAGTTACACCAATACATCACAATACACCATGCACAATATATGAGAAATAATCAATAGTTATTGTTCAAGGAAGTAATGACTTCCAAAGGTAGATACAACTTCCAAATGTAAAGGAAGGTATAAACCTCCAAGAGGAAGATACAATCCTCCAATATCAAGAGAGATTTGAACTCTCCATCCTTTCCCCTTCCTTCCACCCAAGAATATATGAGAGATAATAAAACTTTACATTAAATCATCACCATCAACCAATCATCACATAGAACCTGATAATGCTTCCTAAGACTTCTTCATTTTATTAAATTCTTCAATTCTTAGAGTAATCTGATCCTGTAGATAAAATTACTCAATGTATTCTCTGAAACTCCTCCAAGTTTCACTCCTTGAATCCTCCTCAAAAGGAAGTTATAGAAAGAATGGTATACTTTATTCAATTCTAGTCTATTCAGGAGAGTGAACTTGCACAGAATGCCCCGTGCTCAATGTTTAACATCCGATTCTGAAAATCATGCACAAGAAACTACAGACTGTACACTTTCCAATGAAATTTTTCCCACATCATTTGGATTCTTGATGAAGAAGTTATGAGTGTTGTACCCGGAACACCTGTTTATTGACTAGCTTCAGGATTGGTCACAAACCCTATCTTCCACAGAGTGTATCTCCATAATTATAGGGAATAAAGAGATGATTTTTTTACCATAGGTACCTTGATATGATTTCTCAATACCATAGCAATTTCCCCATCTTAATCATTCTAGAAAAATTTTTATAGCAAAAATGGTAAGATGACCTGAAAATAACATACCTTAGAACACATCACCAAAAGATTTCATCCTCCCTTGAAATCCAGCCTTCTTTACTTCTGATTTCCTCTAAAATTCAACTTGTATCAAATGAATTTATAATTATGTGTATTTGTATCATTTATGTCACTTCCTTTTAAAATTAGGGCCTACCTAACACTTTCTTATTATGTAATTCTTTTCTTTAATTATCTTCAGGGCCTACATGTACTTCCTTCTTCAATTCACTTTGTCATCTTCAAAAATTCATTTCTCCTCAACCATGAGGATCCACGTGATGTGCCACATACCACCGAAAACAACATGATGTATACTATCCATCCATGGGTTTTTTATATGCATGTGCATTGTCCTTCATGTCCAAATACCTTCATCAATCTTATGGTCCAAAACCCATGACTAGGGTTGACATTAATGAAAACAACCAATCTTCCAACAAAATATTCCTCTTTCGTATAATTTTTGTTGTTTTTTTTTAAATGAGTTCGAAAAAAAATATAAAATACACTCGAGTATAGCTTATGTCTCGTGTTTGACCTGTAATCTACACAAGTTAGGGTGAAACCATCATATTCACTTAAAACTATATCAACTACAATGAGGGTTTTTTATCCCACTATGGTTGCCAATTTTGTTGTCGGAAAAATTAGTCAATGTAGACACAGACCAATCTCCCTAGCTTGGGAACCCAAATATAGAACAAAACAACTCAAAACATATTACTTTCCTTAGATTCATACAATTGAAATATTGATAATGTAGTAGTCGTAAAAAAATACAAAATTTAATTCTAATTTAGCATATAATTCTTTCTTATACTAAAATAATTCAATCACCAACATATGAGCATATGATATTCGACAAAAATTTAAAATTTTATCGGCAGCATAAGAATTACTCAACAGACTAATTAAATTACCTCTCCCTGATGCTAATTCCCTCGTCGATCTGGTTGTTCGTTGCTGAACTGTGTCAAACACTGCCCAAACCTTGTTTCCACCCTGCTAACTAGGACAACTTCCTAGCTCCAGGATATCATATGGATATTCTGGCCCCCATTCCCAAAACCTCCAGCAAACTGGTTCCCCCTGTACTGATCCTTTGCCCAACTCCCCAACTCAAAATCTCTCCAGCAAATTCCCAAATCCCTGAGAGCCCTCCCCAAAAATCCAAGTTGAATGATAATCCTCCCCCAAATCCGTAAGCCTCCTCCGCTCATATCCCTCCTTCATCGCCCTTTCTCCTTATTTATTTCCTTATCTCCGCATTCATTACCTTATCCACATCGTTAATGCCCCTTGTCCAATTATTCGTGTTCCTTATCCGTTTATTAATGCCCCTTATTCCCTCCGTATACGTAATCTTTAATTTAAACAATATAATTTATTAACCCTATTAAATTTATTACCCTTTTCATTCAATGTGATAGGTAATTAATTTAATTAATTAATTAATTAAAATTATAACAATTAATTAACTAATAAGTATGTAATTAATATTATTATGCCAATCATTGTTTAGTTAAAACCATGTTAAGACAATTAATCATCTAATTAATTTTGCTTAATAATCCCTAAGCATATTTTCAACTAGGGTTGTTACATACACCCACCCTTTAGGAAACTTCGTCCCGAAGTTAAGGTATCTTATGGTACAAAGGAAAAGAAACATGGTTCACACATTCATAACAATTAACCGACATTATCAGTAAGTAAGTCAAGAAAATTCATACATACTAGTGTATATGTACAAGAAATGCATGTGTAGCTAGTACATACAAGTCTCGTGCATG
>JASDQU010200633.1:0-19194 GCA_032191745.1 Picea mariana
CAGTTTTCTCTCGGTTTTGACATCAGATCCCACTTTCTCTTTCACTGTATCAGTTTGGTTTAGCTCTGAATGTGAACGTTTACTTCCATTGTTCAGCTCACAGATTGATTTCAGTTTCTTGCATGTCTCTCAAGCCCTACTTCGTACTGGTTTGGTTACATGGTTTCTTCATTCATCTTTGATGTTTAAATACTGATAAATCAATTCTTGAGGGCACTGTTTCATCTGTTTACATGTTGAATGTCTGAATGTTGTACTCTGGTTTAGTCATCCCATTGATCCATTTTGATAAAAAAACACCAAAAACATTGATTTCTTAAGTTACCAAGCACCTCTGGTCTGCAACCACGGAGGGTTTCTTGGAGTGATAACACACGGGTCAATTAAAATGAAAACAGGATGGTTGGAAATTGTACCTTCCATATCCACCACTGAGGCTTGGTGGTCAGCTTGTCTATTATCCAAGGCTACATAAATTTTTGGTAGGCTCCTAGCCACATCATTGACTATGGTAGCCACTTGGATGTTTTAGGCCCTCCCAGGGTTCTGTTTTCCTATGTGGATATTCCCTCAACAAATGTTCCTCTCCACAACCCCAACATCTCAAAGTTTCTCTCTTTGTGTTATCAGTCTTACTTAGAGTTTCTCTGAATGGTTTATTTCCACTCTGGCATGGAAAATTTTGTTGATGCACACTTCTAACAGGAAGGCTCATCCTATATCTCTTACCAGAGTTCTTAAATTTAGAGGGTTTAAACCCCTTCTTATTGAATCATGAATTGTATTTCTTCTTCCAATATTCACAGGGTTATGTCTTACTCTTGAATTTCTCATAGAAATACATTTCCTTTCAAATAGTATCTTATAAGGTATTTGGCTCATCAAACTCATTTTTTTCCCAGTAGGACTGAGGTAAGCCACTAATGAATCATTGCATATTTATCTTTTCATATTTTATGTAGGGCACATACCTCTTCAGCTCAAAAAATTTGTTGACATAGTCATCTATGGTGAGTTGTCCCAGCTTGAGTTCATATAAATCCTTGGTCTTCTCATCAATTTTTTTTTTTGACAAGTACTTCTTCTTGAAGTATTTCTCAAATTATTTCCATGACAAGTTCTTCTCATAGACTCCTTTCACATTCCTAAGGTCCTCCCACCAAATGGAAGCCTTCCCATTTAGGTTGAAAATGGCTATCCAATCTTTTAAGTTTTCAAAGTAGTCATGGAATCTGAAGTACTTATTCAAGGATAGTAGCCAAACTTCTTCTTCTTCCCCCTTCTTAATCTCTCCATCGAAGGTGGGTGGTTTGGATTTCTTGAATTCTTCAGGGTCACAAATCTTGGAATGTTTCCTCTTCCTTCCTCTTGTATGAGAATGGGAACTAGTTTTACCACTAGAAGATTACTTGAAGTTGTTAGTTTCCTCACCAAAGGAATCTTCCATTGGATGTCTCTTGGCTCCATGTTGGGCCTTCTTTGAGGTTCTCCTTCCGGTGTGGCCACTTTTAGGACCATGCTTTTGTATATTAGGTGGACTTGGAGTTTTCTTAGTATGATGCATGTCCACATGACTGGTAGTTGGACCATGTTGCAGCTTACTTTGTTTATCTAATAGACTTTGCAGTAGGACTGCATTAATTTCTTTCTTCTTTTCCTGCTCTTTGATCATCCTTTCATTGTCAATGTTATAACTCTGTAATTTTGCAATGGGGATTCTTACAATTTCGGCCAAATTTGGAGGGGTTTCCACCACCCTCCTTTCATCAAATTCTTCCTCTTTATTATGGAAGATCTCCCCCAACTCCTGATGTGTCACCATCCTTTACATTGTAGTTCTCGTATTGTTCACTAACTACTTGAGTGTAGATAGAACATTTTCTATTGGTTACTAATCTACCAATTCATGAACAACACATATCATTGCAAGGTGAAGTCAGTTCTTTATTTGGAAACATTAGCCATCTATAGCGCAGACTTTCAAAGAATCTATCAACAGTAGAAGGGGTAAGGTAGGGTGTTACCCCATAAGTTCTTTAGTAATATTTTTATGCGACTCGTGCATGCGCCCAAGAAGGCCAAGTATCGTTTCCATGATCTGATATCAATTTGTAACACACCCAACCCCTAAATAGTCTTTCTAGGGGTGGGGAATTAATTGTTTTCTTTCCTTGGTTCATATTCAGTCCCTTTCTTAGGAAAAAACCTCTAAAAAAATTCCCCGAAGCTCACATCTCTCACTAATGTTATAACCCTAAATTGTACCGGACATGCATACCTGGCATTAGGCCATCTAACTTTCTATCTTTGCCAAGCCATCACTAGACAAGCTCTTCTAAAAATCATTGTTTTTAAGGTGTATGCACCCTGCACCACTATTGTCCACGTACACATGCCTGCTACCCCAATATAGCCCACGTACACTCACAGAATATCGAGAAAAATGAAAATTGCATAGGATACTAGTTTCCAGGCCGTTACTTAACCATTTGACTGCCCATAGCCAATTATCCCAACCGTTACTATCTCTTTTGGCCTATAAAATAAGGGGTTGGGGTCCCATTTCAAGGAGAAGCACAAGAGCATAGAAACTCTACCCATTTTTGTATTCCCAATATTTGGCAACCACATCGTGAGTTTGAGCCAAAATTCCTTTTTTCTCCATTGTAATCCCTTTCCATTCCCCTAGACAGAACTGAAGAGGAGAAGGAGACGTGGAATCAGTTGGTGCATTGTGAAAAGGAGACTAGGACCGAGTTCGAGGAGAAGTGTCGGTCTCATATTGTAAGTGACTTTTGTGAATATAAAGAAGTACTTTTTCCATCCCGCCAAATGACGTCTTAAATTTCAATGATTTGTTTACATTTCTTGTTTATGATGTTTAACCCACTAATCCATATGTAGAATGCATGCTTGTAGTTTCTTGTTTGTATTTTGGTGAATGCAGGTCATCCTTGGGAGGAGACTTGCAGTCAGGAAACAACTAAGAGCAAAGGGATCAACACCAGATGCAGAGTTTAAGGTATGCCTACCGTATCCCTATATTTTGTCTTTTATATATGATTGTGGGTTAATGTCGGGATAGTTGATAAAAAGTAGGAGACTTTAGACGGCTAGCTCTACCTACATTTTAGAACCCTAGTGTAGTCCGTAGAGGGGTTTTCTCACTATAGAAGAATTGTCGACCGTACTGGGGATCCTTCTAGGGTCTTTAGGGATATTTCTTTTTGGGTGCTTTGAATCAGTTTATTTACTGTTTTCTGAGTTTCTGTAAGCTTCTATGTTTTTAAGGGGTGTTGGTATTCCATACCTATACTCCATGCCTACGTTGGAATGTTGGTTTTCATTTTTTTGAGGAGTTATAGAGGTGTACACGGCCTGTAGTGGGCCTTCACGCGTGCATACGCACCTTGCCCTTGGATAGTACATGTACATACGCTGGTTGTTGATGTGTCAGTAGCGTGCCTATTGAGAATTTTTTTTTAAAAGAAGAGGCATTCATCCTCTTCCCTGTCAGAAGTCACACTTCTCAGGGGTTTTCTTGATCTAGTCCCGGTCTCTATTATAGCATTCTGTAGCTTAGGTTTGACTTCACCATAGCTTTCTTTTTATAAAATATTTCTTGTGTTTTCTTTTATAGGGTTTTTAGACAAGTTTGTGAGTCTGCTTTGATATGCCTGTTTGGTTTTGTCAGTGACTCCCTGCAATCTGCGTTTGGGCCTAAATTCATTTCTTGGTCCTATCTTGTCGTCATTTTTCCATTTTTTTCTTTAGAAGAAAAGAAAACAATTCATTTTCAAATTTCTTGTTTTGAAGCATAAAACAATAAATAAAAATCTTTCATTTCTTTGTTTGATAAAGTAGTTTAGGCTAGTTGTTTCATTTACCAAGGAAAAAGAAAGTTTTCTTAAGTTATTTACTTGAATGCTTAGGAAATTAAGTAGCTCGTAGTCCAGCGAAATATTGTTTTAAGTTTTTCTTTTCAAAGATCTGAGAAAAGTAGTTACGAGGAGTTTGGTTAAAGAGTTTAAATTGGAAAATATTTATCTGTGAAGAAAGAAGTACTTTTGTTTCCAGTATCATCTTTTTCTCTTCTCTTTCGTCTCTTAAAGAACATCACTGGTTTCAATTACATTCCTTTTTACTTAATATAGCCACTAAAATTAATGCTTAATTAAAATTTATCAGAGTTTGTGTTTAAAGGGTCCATCAATTTAGTCTAGGCTAGAGCCTTCATTTAGGATTGGAGAGGAAACTCTTCAAGGATACAAAAACAAACATAAGAGTTTGTGCTAGGGAGTGCTTAAAAGTCCAGTAACCGTGAAATTTATCCAGGGCCCCCCCTCTAGCACAGGGGCTAAAGACGAGGTCATGTGCATAAAGGTAGCGTAGATAACCCCTCCAAAGTCGGACCAAGCATAGTGGGGAATGCATATAGAGGGCTTATCTTGGGATTTCGTTGATTGCATTTGCCACAGAACTTCGTGGGTCTCGAATCCATTCGAGGTCCTCAGTTGTCTTCTAGAACACTTGCTTTCGATACCCTTGATATCTTTCGGGCTTGATACCCTGCTCATTGTGGTTCACTTGACTATCGACTGTATCCACCTGGTGACTGTTCACGTGCTAGCAACCTAGTTGCCTTTATCTTAGTGACTTACACAGGTGAGTGCGGGGGTATACCACGGTACCTAGGGAAGACATCGGGCCATAATTTGCAAGGTATACTGAGAGGGTTCTTCCGTATTTGAGTTGCACTTGAACCAAAAAGTTTCTCTAGTGTTGGTTGTTGTAACTATTCTTCCAACTAGCTATTGATCTTCTTGTCTTATCTCATAAGAGATTTTTCTAGTGTGTGCTGGTTTTTAAATGATTATAGAAAGCCCTAGTGTGTCATTGATCTTCTCAAACAGTCGAGGATCAAGAGCTCCACTAGTCGTGAAGGATTTTGGGCCTACCGTTGGTTGATCTCGAGCCACCCTCGCCACCACTAAGGAGAAAACTATACTAGCAAGGGTCTTTTGAGGCAAACGGGTTACAGGAAACTGTGCCCGAATCATCTCTGAGAGGAGAAAATTTGATTTTGGAGGAGCTAAGCATTTTTTACCTCAGAGAAGAATCTCTTGGTCTGTATAACCCTCCAATCATTGATCTATCGATGCCCATCATCATACAGGTTCAACCTTACGAGCGTCAGATAGTGTCACAAGCAACGATGGAAAAAAATGTTGCTACTTCTTCAAGGAATACTCATATTTCCTCTATGGTTGTCACTACAGGGGGTGTTCCGCCTCCTAACCAACCGTCATCGGTTTGGGCCACTGTGGTATTGACTGGCTCTACCTTGGGAAATGGTTTGATTCCTTCTATGGCGACGATCACTGCTCCTTTCACCTAGAGTGCTATAGGCCCTCTGTTCTCATACGAGATGCCTGGCTTCGATAAAAGCATTGTGCTTTCCTACTCCACTCTACAGAATTTAGGTCTTGGGGCAGGGAGCTCCAATGCTCCTCTGCAAGGATCTATGGGGGGAACTTCATCTCCCTATAACACTTTCCCTTATGAAGGGGGTCATATACCTCCTTTGTCCCCTTCGCTCTGCAGTGCTCACCAGCATCCCACCGGGCCAAACATAAACTATAGTTCATTTGGAGGAGAGAGTCAAGGACTTCCTTCTTATAGCATGCTGGTAGTTCGAAATCATTCTCTTTATTCGACGCGTTTGGTAACAACGCTTTCTCATCAGATGCCATCTCGATTGGGGGAAACGGCAGTTATGGACAACAAAATCTTGTATAGGGAACTATTCCTGCACAGGGGGAAAACTTAGGAATTCCTTCCTCACAAGGACCTTGGAATCCATGGAAGCGATCAGTTCCCTTGTCAGGGATGTTGACCAGGGGAAACCCCTTCCATAGTCAATGGAGCCATGGGCAAGGATCAACACCTATGCCCATCGTATCGGCAGGGGGAAACCCTTCCCAAAATCCTTGGAATGCGACGCAAGCCCAACCCTTTACATCCTATTACGTGAGTCAGCTGATGAAATCTCAACAAGCGCAGAATCCATACACTGGTCACGACGATGGTTATTACCAGAACCCTAGCCAGAAAACTAACGTTTCCTAGAAACGTGGTGCCAACCAAACTCCAGGCTCCTTTTTCCCTGGTTATAATCAACAACCTAAATTACCATTTCTGTAAAATCTTCACTTGCTAGACTTGACAAGTTTATTAAACAACCCCATCTGTCACGATCTACTTTGGCCTCCTATGCCGACCAAGTTACCTTTGGACATCCCAAAGTTTGAGGCCAAGCCTAATGAATATCCAGGCAATCATGTGACTACCTTCCATCTATGGTTCTCATCCAACTCATTGAGAGACGAATCCATCTAGTTGCATTTTTTTCAACGCACTCTCATTGAGAGTGTTGCGAAATGGTACATCGAGCTCGACTGCTCAATATACTCTTTGTTCAAAGAATTCACAATGGCTTTCTTAAACCATTTCCAATGACCTGTGTGATATGGCGCCAACCAACTTTGAGCAGACAAAAGCAGACCATATCTCAAATCACATCCAAGAATGGAGATGTCGGAAGAGTTTGATAAAAGTGCTAGTCCCACCAACATTCCTGCTTGAGTGGTTCCTTAAGTCTTTGGTACCTCAGTTGTCTAAAGACGTCGCAACATCGAGGGTCTTTTTAGAGGAAGATGCGATAATAAGAGCCCAACATCTAGAACTAATTTACTCTCAGTTTGGTGTAATTTATGAAGTTTTACCAGATGCACCGAGGTCGATACTTGACAAGACTAGATAGAGGTCTGGACCACATGTCGATGGTATAGTTGGTTCAGCGCAAACAAAGCCCGTTGATCAGCTGGAAAATCAATTGCAACAATTGTTGATACAATAGATAGTGGCAAGCCAGATCACTGGTTCGGCTGTTCCCCCTACCCAAAAGTCGAATATACATAGTGTACTATCGACAAACCCGAAGGCCACCCAACAACCTAACGGAAAGAAGAAACAATAAAACAAGGGTAAGGGGGATAAGAAACCTACCAATAATGATGGCAGGGGAAACACTGAAAATAAGAAGTTGAAGTATCTATGTAACCTTTGCATGGAAGACCACCCGACTCACCAGTTCACTTGACTTACGAAGGCCCTGAAGTTATTGGCACAAAAGTAGCCTGTCATGTTAGCAAATCCATTTCCACATGGGAAAAATTTGACTCAAGCCTCTTCGAGCGTGGAAGGGGGCAGTCAGAGACCCCCTCCATCTGTAAGCAATCCTTCATCCACGAATGTGTACATGATGAAATATAGTTTTGACATAACAACTAGGACACGCGACTACGGAATGCAAAACACCTCTCAGAAGGGTAAAGAAGCTAAAAACCTGCATCTTCCTCTCCATATTGAGAAGATGTTGGGAAAAACAATGATACACATCCCAAAAGGAGAATTCAAGAAATATTCCCACAACTCAAACATAAGGGCTGCCCAGAACTACTCTATGGTGGAGGATTTGTCACAAACCCCTTGTACAATGTCTGCTTTGGAAGTCCTCCAGAGTTTCCCTTCCCAGAGAAAGGCTTTGTTAGCTGCTTTAGGATCTGCTGATACATGTAATTTAGGAACGATCATGCTTGATATGATCGACTTAAAACCTCGTCTTCCTTACCACGTTGAGTTTCAAATAGTAGTGGCTTACACCATGAAAAATTTTACTCAAAACATTTTTTGCAGGGTGGTTGATGAGGGTGCCTCAGCATGCGTGATGTCTTTGGCATGTTGGAAGGCCATTGTCCAACCAGTTTTGTCTTTGTCACCTACTCTTCTTACCACTTTCGATGATCATTCGTTCCAACCACATGGATTCATCCCCTCTTTCTCTATGTAGTTAGGAGGGAAAACCTTATATGTTGAATTTGAAGTGGTTCATGCGTCTCTCGACTACAATCTCTTGTTAGGAAGGAGTTGGACCTGAGCTATGCAAGCAGTGGTCACAACAGTTTTTCGGGTATTGTTGTTTCCACATGAAGGTCGGATCCTGTCCATTGATCAGTTATCCTTCTACCGTCTTGACCTTTCATCAGGGGTATCCACGGTCTCGATGATTATTAACCCACATCCCGACATCGTCAACATAGGGGTTGGTTTGTGCCCACCTTTGATGGGTACTTTCTATTACACGCCTCCGACCGACATTTTCCACTACATATCGGTTGTCCCCGACCAACCTAGGGTTGAAATATTTCAAATATCGTCATTTCGCACAACTTAATTTAACTATCCATGGAATCTTCCTTCCCCATCAGCCACGATGGAAGGGACAAGGCACCATGGCATGGCCATACCTTTATCCACGGAAGAAGTTGCATACTCTATAGTTCAACAAGCTTCCATCGGCCCTGATCTGACTCTCGCACAAGAGTTAGATTTGATTTTCGAGCCTACTTGGGATCAAGGTTCCCTCGTTGATACTGATTCTTTAGACTTATTCTTTCCCTCAGACGAGGTGACTATTGAGTCAATGACTAGTCCGGACAAACCTTGGAATGATCTTCATCACAGATCTTACTTCCTCCTAGAGTTCAAAAGAATTGAAGCAGGTGAATTCACTCTGACTATGACTGGAGATGAGGATTGTCCTATCAATCCTTTGGCTATGCACATTGTTTATGATGAAGGAAATATGGAAACCATTTCTCAAATTATACCTATTGATATCTCTAGAACCCTTAGCATCATGGACAATATCTTCGTCGGAGCGCACTGCTCCCCCGAGGAGATTCGAATCTACACAGATTTATTTAAAGAATTTCGCGATGTGTTTGCCTGGTCTTATGAGAAAATGCCAGGCATAGATCCAAGAATCATCGAACATGAAATCACGACATATCCTGATGCTAATCCGGTTCGGTAGAAGCTTCGTCTAGTTAATCCTAGGAAGGAAGCAGTTATTAAGGTTGAAGTAGACAAACCACTCCAAGCTGGTTTCATCTACCCCTTCCAATTGAATTAATGGGTGTCAAATCCCATTCCAGTCAACAAAAAATAGGGTACGATTTGTGTATGTATGGACTTCTGTGATTTTAACAAGGCATATCCAAAGGATAATTTCCCCACACCATTTATTGACCAGATAGTCGATGAATGCGTAGGTTTCAAAGCCTTTTCTTTCATGGATGGTTTTTCGGGATACAATCAGATACAGATCAAGCTCGAAGACCAACACAAAGCCTCTTTCATTTGTCTGTGGGGTATGTTCACTTATCAGAAGATGCCTTTTGGTCTGAAAAATGTTGGAGCTACTTTTCAACGGGCCATGTCTTTTTATTTCCACGACCTCAAACACATAGTCGAGGCTTATCTTGATGATTTAACATCACAATCTCGCAAGAGAGTTGATCATCCCACACACCTCCGACTTATCTTTGAGCAATGTCGCTACTACTGAATCTGCTTGAATCCAAACAAATGCAGTTTTTGTGTCACATCGGGTCATCTGCTAAATTTCATAGTTTCAACAACAAGGATCATGGTCGATCCTCTAAAGGTTGAGGCAATAGTTCAATTGCCTCCCCTGTGCACAAACCCTCAGCTTCAGAGTTTACAGGTAAAAGTTAACTTTTTATGGCGTTTCATCGCAAACTATGCCGAGATCACAAAGGGTTTCATGCGCTTACTAAGGAAGGACATTTCTTTTCATTGGGACGAAGCCGCTCAACACTCTTTCGCAGCGTTGAAATGCGCCCTCACGTCTACCCCTCTGCTTTGGCCACCCAATTATAATAAATATTTTTTATTGTACCTGGCCACTGCAGAGTCGACCATTGGTATGGTCTTGGTTCAGGATGATGATTTTATCTCAAAATATGTGATTTATTACCTGAGTTGAGGCCTGGTTGGACCGGAACTCAACTGTTCCCACATTGAAAAACTTGCATTGGAAGCAGTTCATGCTGTCCAACGGTTCTGTCATTACATCTTGTTCCGCAAGACCACCACCATTTCCATTGTGAATTCATTTCTATACATGTTGACATGATGTGTGATCGGTGGAAATATCAGTAGATGGATAGTTATCCTCCAGGAATTCAACTTGGATTTTGTCTCGGTGAAATCCAAAAAGTTGTTGTTCTTTGCAAAACTCATCTCAAAACTTCTAGTCAAATCAAGAGATGTTATACCCGAGGAGTCACCTATCAAAGGAGACATGTTTTTGATCACATCTTCAGACCCCTCGTATGGAGATATACTAGTCTATCTCCATAATTTGAAGTGCCCTACCTTTGCTTCTCGTGATGAGTGACGTTGTATACGCCATTAGGAAAAAAACTATCTCATACTTGAGGACACTCAATATCTTCGAGGTGTAGATTAATCAAAGATTGTGTTGAATTGGTCAAGAAGTGCCACCCGTGTCAGATCTTCTCTCAAAATATGAGGGCACACCCCACTCCCATGTTTCCCGTCATCACCAAGTGGGGGATTGATTACACTACATGCAACCCTCCTTCCACAAGGGGGCACCGTTATATCATTATAGAAGTAGACTACTTCACAAAGTGGGTTGATGCTATGCCAACGTTTAAAGATGATGGCGAGACTGCAACTCTCTTTTTTTAACCAGATAATAGCAAGGTTCAACGTCCCAAGAGAGATTGTCACTAACCATGGCAGTCACTTTCAGAAAAAAATGATGTACAAGTTAACATCAAATCTTGGGTTGAGGCAAGAACATTCATCACCCTACTACCCACAAGAGAATGGTCAAGTGGAAGCTGTGAATAAATCCCTTAAGACTATTTTACAACGAATGATCAATTCAGCCAGGTCAAATTGGCATTTGATGTTGTACTTGGCATTATGGGCGTACCAAACATCTATTAAGACTGCAATCGGTTTCTCACCTTTTCAACTCGTTTACAGGCTGTAATTAGCCTTGCCTATAGAGTACCAGATCCCCTCTCTAAAGTTGGCAGTACATTTATTGCTAGACACTTCACCACTTGAAGAGAATTTATTATATCCTGAGAAGCTTGATGAGCAGCGTCGAGATGCATCCTTGGCTAACGAGGCTCAAAAAAAAAAGTCAAGTGTCAGTATGATTGATCTGTCCATCCTTGGATTTTCTCTGAAGGTGTGACCTCATCCTAGTCTATGACCAAGATAAGGACCCTCTGAGGGTAGGCAAGTTCAAACCCATGTGGTTTGGACCTTTCATCATGAAGGAGGCTCTAAAGAAGGGCACTTATCATCTAGTGGACTTTGAAGGAAATGCTTTGACGGAGCCTGGAAATGAGCTCTACCTCAAGAAGTATTACTCATAGGTGGATCGCCTTGAGTGACTTCTTGTAACATATGTATAGTCTTATACATTTTCTTTTTAGTTTTTGTCTTTTTGGTTTTATGGACATGTCATTTCTTATGTCATGTTTTTCACTATGGTAGATGTCAAGTGAATCAGAGGTGTTGGTTGCATTTGTAGACGGTGCTATCCGTCACACTCAGAGGCTTGCTTCCACAGCTTAGGTGATTTTCACACCTCAGGGCCAGTTTCTATCTTCAAGAGGTATTTGTTTAGGTGATGCCACAAACAATGTCGCTAAATATAGCGCAGTATTAGAGGTTCTTTGTGATGCTTTGTCGCATGGTATCTCTCACCTCTAGGTCTACTTAGACGCTCAGTTGGTTGTGTCTCAGTTAAATGGGGTTTACTGCATTTATGATCCTACTCTACACCGACGGTTCCTTAGGGTATGTCTCTTAGAACAAAGATTTGATTACATTATGTATATCCATGTTCCTAGGAGATTGAATCAAATCACAAATACTCTAACTAATCATCTATTAGATTGGCATATTGCACACATGTAAGAGAAAGCACACACACTCACATGTAAATACATTTGTACAATAGATGTAATACATAAGACATAAAAAGATGTAAATACACATATATATATCAAAAATATCATAGTACAAGGGTGGGTGCAAGTGCCTAAAAAATATGTCCAGTAAGAGTCACGGGGTTTATGCCCTCAAAAATATACAAAAATTTCTCTCATCACGTAAGTAGTCTATCCTAGCTAAGGGTGGGGCCTGTTGGCCCTGCCATAGTGAAAAAAAATGTTTTCCAAATGATGGAAGAGCTGGACCCAGGTCCATGGCACCCCAACTACATGAGGTTGCATCGACGGTGGGAGATCCTTGATCTCCGCCATAGGGACTGTATGAGTGAGCACGGTAAGTTTCCACTCTACCCATCTCAATACTCTCTCGGTCTCTCTGGATGGAGGCTCCCCTACTATTTCTACTAGTCTGGAGGCTCCAGCTGGTCCCACCTCTAGTTGAGGACACCGCCTAGTTCTCAAGAAGTCTGTTGGATGCATTGGTCCCACATCTATAAATAAAATATACGTAAGTGTCAGATAGTCTGGTATACAACAAAAAAAATGATATATATAAAAAGACATAAAAATTAAATAAATTTGAAAAACAAACATACCCATCTCTCCTTGCTCTGCTCTGAGAGGTACATGCATGTCAAGATCTCTAGAAACATTGATCTCGACATAAGAGTATCTCTCTATTTCCAAAATCTATCGTGACCACCAGTAAAAAAACTTGTCATCAAAGGCCTCGATGGTCCTCCCTACCCCCTATCGTGACAACAACGCCGCCCATCTGCATAGCACTGGGAGAGAGGCCTTGTGCCCTTGTATCATCTCTCGAGGATTGAGACTAGGTACCCTCTTGAAGAAAAAGAAGCACAAGATGGTCCCAAACCCAAAGTTTCGGTGCTCCCATATCTGACACTCTATTAGTTGTTTCTTCATGCAATCTAGCATGGTGGTACTCCAGTCGAAAATCCATGCATTTAATCACTGTACTGCAAAATGCATGTGTGCCTGGGAAGCCTGATGCAAAGTCACGGATCCAGTCATCCACCCAATGAGTAGAACTATCACTTTGAGTGATAGGTTGCTGATCTTATGTATAGGAACCTGAGAACCTACTTTCTCAGTACCGGCCTCGCAATGGATTCCAATCAACTCCTCAATGTTGTAAGGCCCGAGGGGGAAAGTACGCAAGTTGACTGGGTCCCCTCTCCTCGAGAAACCAGTCAAGAAGTAAATATATTCAATTGTTGGATTCAATGACTGCCCCTCGAGCATGAATGCCTCTGCATCAGGATGCCAATATTCTATCAATGCATTCAACAACCTGGGTTGTGCCCTCATAAACGGACACTGGAATAACTTTAACAACCCGCATTGTGACAAAACAACGATAGCAGTAGGGTCCTCTAAGATCAAAAAATCAATGTCCTCATGCTCCCTCTCTCTCCAATGAACATACATCATGCAAAATGACAAATGTATGGAGAGCTAACTCTTTCATTTTCATTTTTTTATCACTTATTTGAGGGTGTACATGGGTTGTCTTGGGGGCAGTCCCGTGTGAATGCAGGAAACTTATCTTATGCCCGCCTTTACATGTGGTTTGTTCTTGGACAACCCGCGTACATGTAGGGCCAACCTTTTTAAAGGTTAGCGCCACCCCAAAAAATAGAAATAAATGCAAAAATGAAAGATGGAAATGCAAGAGAGGTTAGTGTGTACTTACTTGGTCCAAATAGAAGTTTGTTTCATCCACTAAAGCTCCTGGAATCAACTATTTCAGCAAAGGGGTGTTTTTTTACTTTTGGTCAATTCTCAATTTACAATGGTGATAATGAGCTGCTAGCATTCTATTTATAGACTTTTTGGCCCCTTTTTGTCATTTTTCGACCCTTTTGTCATTTTTTCTAGCTTGAAAATCATTTACTATGGTTCTTAAGTTCCTCGGGGGATGATTACGATAAGTGTTACTTTGGGTTTTTGCGAAGTTTTTGACAGTTGGGTCAGTTTTAAAGGTCTTTTGGTAAAAAGTCATTTTTTTCAAATTTGTGCATGTAAGATAGGATTCCACCTCCACTTGTTGCACCTCGTTGTCTTTTTCGCCTTGCCATAGGATCGATCCCATCGAATTGCAACACAGAACCCTCATTCTTTCTCTAGAAGTGTCGTAATTTAGTGGTAGAGCCTACCTTCACATGGATGCCCTAGGTGGATCCTGGTTTCATTTTGGTGTCCATGCCATCACTAATGACTATAGGCTTGGGAGTCCTTAGTAGTTTTTCCTGATTATGAGTTTGAGCCTCATTTGCATGATCCATTATCACTCTTGAACTCACCCTCGAGACTCCCAAAACACAACAGGTCTTCTTTTAAGCCCTTTTCAGACCCTCTAAATATGAAAAGATTGTCGAGAGATCTTGTTTCCCTTCACACTCGCCAAACTAAAATTCGAAGGCACTTCTATCTGTCCATAGTTTACCCCTTTTTTAGTAGGGATGGTTAAAAGTACAAACAAAGGTATACTCTAGGAGCCTCGATTCTCTAAAAGAGTATTCTCAGGTATAAATTTAACCCTTTTTCTGGCCTAAGGGACTAAATTTATGAAAAAGGAACCTCCATGAAGTCCATAGTTAAGCTCTTTTTAGACTCCCTAAAATTGAAAATATGGTCGAGTGACCTTGTTTCTTCACACTCGTTAAATTGGTCCAGAAGAACATCGCTTACAGAGTCCATAGTTAAGCTCTTTTCAGACTCCTTAAATATGAAAAAATCATCGAGTGATCTTGTCTTTATCACACTTGTTAAAATGATTTTGAATAGACATTTGTTTGGTTCTAGTTTACCCCTTTTTCAAACCAATTAGACTACCTTCGAAAAAGGTATCCCAGTGGTGTCTCCTTTTATGCTTTTTCAAACTCTCTAAAAATGAAAAACCGTCGAGCTTAACTTCTCTGGGATAGTTAAAATTACATCAAAGGATGTTATCATTGTGTCTTATTAACCGCATCTACATTCCTGTGTCTTTGTCCTAATGCCGGCTCCATGTTTCTCTCAACTGAACCATATGAAGCATGCCTTATATGCAAGCCTTGTAGCACTTTGCCTCTGTGTCTTGACACCTTGACCCATGGAGGGTTTTTTCAAGTGTCCTTTTCCTGCATATGCGCCCTTGCTCTGAGCATTAGTGTGTTCCTTGCACTTGGAATTAGTATGTTTGTGACACTCGTTCCTCCTTTGTAATGTAGCATTTTTGTATTCTTTTTCAAAACTTTCCACAATTATTGAAAAAGACAAAAAAATCAAATATACCCTAAAAAGAGGAAGGGAAAAGTATTTTCTTTTTGTTGACAACACAATGAGTCGCCCTTGGACAAAGCACATCCTTTCATTTGTTCGTCAATCCCTAAGATTCAATATGACCTTATGTTGGCAGGCGAAATTGACCGTTCGTCAACTGGGAGAGTGGAACCGGTCCGGGGTTGTCTAATAACCCAAGTTGTTTGGGATGAGCCACCCTGACGGGTTTAGCGGCTCCTTTAGCCGAGCTAAGTCCTAAGAAAACAAAAAAAGAAAAACTACTCTAAACTAACTAATCTAACTAAAACTAACTATTAAACAAACTAATAAACTAATCTAACTAAAAATAACTATTAAAACAAACTAAAACAAATCTAACTATTCTATATACAATCTACTATCTAATACTATACTAACTCTAAAAAATTAAATATCTAACTACTAACTGAAATAAATCTTATTCACAAAATGTACAATATTAACAATTTATAGATTTGAATGAAAACCTGGAAAACTCATTTGCATTCTGCCCTATGACAGAGAGAGATATTTTTGTTGATTTTATAATTTTATGAACAGAAATAAATAAAAACTAACTAAACTAAACAACTAATCTACTAATATTATACTAATAAACTACTTATTAAATACTGAAAAACAAACTAACCTGGAGAAATGCTCCAGATTTGTCTTGTATGTAATGGTTGTCTTAGCTGATCGGAGGGAGGAAACCCACACCGAATTATCCAGAAGCTTGTCGTAAACAATAAGCTACAATGCTCTACAAGTATGATTACAGGACAAACAAGACATAAAAATTACAACAATCTTATGATTTATAAATCTTCACAGTTAGATAAACCTGTATGCAAAGACTTATACAAAAAGATTCAATTAATGAAGAAGAAAAATCTGTGATTCCTCAACTGAAACAAAGTAATTGTTGTATTTTTTAAGTAATGAAAGAATTCAGATATGGATAACGCATTAATTAAATCATATCATTCTGCAATAGACTATGATAGCTAAAGTAGTCTATAATCAACTGCAAATGACATGCATAAACTTGAAACAAAAGATTGATATCATGAAAGCAAAAGCTGTAGCAATAACATCAACTCTCGTCTCAGTTTGTATTAGAAATCCATAGCCTAGTTCTCCCACAAGTGAGGATGCTCCTTATTAAAAAAAAAATAAGTATTTAAAGGCCTTCTACAGGGTAAAACATCCCTGTAGAAGTTATCAAAACTGTTTACAGAAAATCTGGGAAGTATCCCAAGTCTGACTAAACTAGGAACCTAAAATAAAAACTAAATCACACAAATCTCTCCTAGACTGTCCAGCATGTCCAATGCAATTCGAGTGTACCTGAAAGGTGTCAAAAATGAACAAGTTAGGAGGATATTTTGTTGATAAAAGGATAAAAAATCTAACTCTATAGACTAGCTACAGAATCTTCCGATTCTGTAGCTGGTCTAAATCAGACACAAAATCAACATTAAAATCAACTCAAATCTTTTAAAGAATTAGATTCAACTAACAACTAATAGCTATTTGAAAACGAAACATTCAAATTGAAATTATCATACTAGTTTGAGATCAAAACACGACTAAGATCAATCAAACGACTAAAGAAAGGCGTGTACTCTATTTCGCTTGTTGCCACAAAATCGGGTGAACAAAATCATATCGAACAGTAATGAAATCGTTTCATATCGAGATGAAATCGATACAATTAAAACAAATCATAGGCAATTGTTATGCTGCCTCATCAACAGGAAACACGATCAAATCCAAACAAGATCATTTTCAAATTGACATAGCTGTATAATCATAACAAACGATCCATGCCATGAGCGAATAAAATCAAAATTGGTGCGTAAATGTTCACAAACGAAATCATAATGAAATCAATCAATAGGATCTACAGGATTAGTTCAATCGTTTTTTATTGCTATTTGGGGCAAACAAATCGATTGTCTTTGAACGAAATCATTCATTTCAAAACAAACTTATTAGACGAATTTGACAGAGATAACATTTTGTTGACCTGGGTTTAATCAACTTGTTTTGCAAATTAAAATCAAGCAGAGCAGCTTCTATGACACAAATCCACCTCATGAAAACGATCGTACTAACCAAAAATACGCAGCAATCCAATCAAGCGAATCGAATAGTTGGAGTTTAACATAGTCATTGTGAATCAAAACCACTCCATGATTCGGGCATAGATATCATTTGCACAGGCTTAAATGAGAGTATTATTTCCATAAAAAAAACAGAGTCATTCTTTCCAAATCAAAATCGAACAGAATTGTATTCCTGATTTAGGAGATTGCATGACATCAATTCAAACTCATGAAGTCGTTCCAAAATCACAGCATACAAACTAAATTAGAGTCGATATAATCTAACCATAACGAAATCATACCAAGTCAAAACATGATCGTGCTCTAAATTTAGCATGAAAACCTCTTGTCCAGATTAGATACAAACAAATCCAATCGAAAGCAAACCATCGATTTCGTTAACTCAACAGAAAAACAAATCAAATCCGATGAAAACCTACCAAAGGCTAAACTGGGCATGAGTAAATCGTGTATCCAAATCAAAACTCCATTTAATTTTAGCAAAGCGAAAACAATGTACAGGATGAACAACATTATGACAGAGCCATTTCGAATGATAAACAGAGCTATTTGAAAACCAAACTCACATCATTATATTAATTCGAGGAATTCACAAAACGAAAATGATATCGAAATTCATACCTAGATGATGAGCAGACAACTTGATCATGACATTTTGGAATTGACAACGTCTGTAGCCGATTCAACATTCCGAAAAACGATGGAACCAGTAGTTTTCTACTTCCTATCATTTGCTTGAAGTTTGTCCCTTTGGCTGGTCAATACTGCAACTTGGTTTTCCAGCGATTTGATTTTCGATTGAAGTACAGGAATGTCTATATAGTATTGTTCCAACCACACATCACATTGGTCACATGACGATTGCCCAGTCTTCGAAAAAGCAGGTGAGGGTTTTGTTATATTGCCGAGGGTTTCGTTAGGTAGCTTAATCCCTGGGTAACTAGGATTGTTCTTTAGGCAAGGGGGAATATTAGAAACGAAGTCATAAGGTAGCTCGAGGCACAGGCCCTGTGAGTAAGGGTACTCACTAGCTAGGAAGCGTTCTATGTCAGAGTCTGAATCCTCACTAAGGACTATGGGCTTCTGCTCAACACTAGGCTTAGGCTTATTCCTAGCCATTCTCGAGATAAGCCGAGCATTCTTTTTACCTTTTCCATCAATAGTAGGGTTACCCCTAACCTTTTTTCTCACAGGATTTTTTATAGCCTCCGCCTTGTCTGCTAAGACGTTGGGTAAGTCAATATCAGGGTCGACCAAAGGTTTAGGAGAGGGAAGTAGAACATGGAAGGGCACGGGTGGCTCGACCTTAGTTTCACTAACCACAGGCTTGCCAACTTGGACAGGCTCGGCACCAGCAAAACCATTTCGAGAGATAAAAGCTTGCCAGCTATCACCGTGGTGATTCAAGTGATGAACAACGATGATTCTGATTAGGCCATGGTGGAACAGGCTACTATCGGCCTTCTCCCTTTTAAACCTTTTAGACATTTTATAAAGGCTTAGCTGGAAGTAGAAAGGCATATTTAATGGATACACCATAAAATTCATTAACAGTCGAAGATGATAAAGAGAAACGAGTCCATATCGACCCTCACAGGTCATGAATTGTTTGACCACCATCAAAATATCATGCCATCATGGTTTAAGTGTGGAAATGGGCATACCTCTGTCATAGGATGTGACCTTTCGCGAGACGAATAGTAGTGGCCATGGAACCTCTTACACTTTTGAATTTTTAAACCAATGCTGGCCCGTGGCTGCTAACCCGGTGGCAGAACTAATAAACTCCTCATTGATTTCCAACTGAATGTCACCCACCTTGGCTC
>JASDQU010200634.1:0-24334 GCA_032191745.1 Picea mariana
CCGTCAACTGGGAGAGTGGAACTGGTCCGGGGTTGTCTAAATAACCCAAGCCATTTGGAATGGACCACCCTGACGAGTTTAACGGCTCTGTTGGCCGCTCTAAGGTCTCCTATGAAAACCAAAGAGAGAATTGATTTGAGCTAAGTAATCTAGGCAAACTACACTAAATAAAACAAACTAAAATTAACTAAAACAAACTAACTAACTCACTAATCTAATTAAACCAAACTACTAATAACTCAAATCAACTATCTAATTATCAGTTGTAATATTACTTATTCACAAATGTACATTATAAACAACCTACAGATTTAATTAGAACCTGCAAAACTCATGTGTTTTCTGCCCTAAGACAGCCAAGAATCTTTTTTTTATTTTTATATTTTATAAAAAAGAAATAAACATTACTGAAATTAAATAATCTAATATATTTACTGAAATTAAACAATGTAATATATATCTAATTAAACTTATATATGAATTAAACTACTTAATTAAAACAGTAAACAACAAACTAATTGACCTGGAAACGCTCCAAGTCTTCCCTGTGTATGATGACTTCTAAGCTGGTCGGAGGAGGAAATTCACACCGGTTAATCCGTAAGCTTTTCATAAACGATTGGCTGTGCTGCTTCTTGAAGTGTTTTACAGGACAAACAAGACATAAAAGAAAATCATAAAAATCTTATGATTATAAATTCCTGCAATAAGGGAAACCTGTTATGCAGAAAACTTATATGTAACAATTCAATCTATGAAGAAGACAAAGCTATGATTCAAAAAATGAATCAACAACTGTTATGTCTTTTATCGATTTGGAAGAAACAAAATATGGATAACAGTAATAAAATTATATCATTTGCATTTGATTTAGATAGCTAAAGTAGTCATAAATCATACACAAAGTGATATACAAAACTTGAAACACAATGTTGATATATTGAAAAGCAAAAGCTATGACAAAACACCAATTCTGCTCCAGTTTGTGTCAGAATTCCATATCCTTGTTCTCCCACAACTGAGGATATTTTTATTACAAAAATGAGCAGCATTTATAAGTTTTTCCACAAGGTAAAACCTCCTTGTGGAAGTTAAAACTGCTTTACAAAAATCTGGGAAGATCTTCCCAATATCAACTAAACTAGGAAGTCAAAATGAAAGTAAAATATTTCAAATCTCCCCTAACTTCTCATCAAATCCAATGTAATTTCGAATTGACCTGTAATAGACCAAAAACATTAAGTTAGATGGATATTTTATTAAAAAAAATGGTAAAAATCTGATCCTGTAGACTAGCTACAGAATCATCTGATTCTGTAGCTGGTCTAATTTGAGAACACACTTGTTTTAAATCAATTAAAACTAACAGAAATATATTCAAATCATAAAAACAAATATTTAATTACTAATTAAAAACAAAGCAAATCACTTAAATCACAAAAAACCAAAACTGCTATGCTAATTTAGAACAAACAAAATCTTAATTAAATCTATTTCAATCAAAACAAATATTAAATAAATCTTTGGTATCAATGCAACTCATATACAAAATCAATCCATATAGAGGTAAAACTCCTACATCCATCTGTTTTTGCATATCAATAAATCCATCTAGAATTGATTGTAGGGAATTAAAGATAAAAAAAATCTTGCCACTAGATCCAAAGCATACACCAGCAGCTTCAGCAGGACAATTAGATTGAAATCACACCACTCTTGAAGGAAGCCACAACACCAATTGCCCACCTACAGCACTTTAAAAGAGGGGTCTGCCAATATAAAACTCTGAACAATTTCTACCAAAAGTATCATGGATGGCCACAAGCCATGGCTCAAAGAATCAGCAAGTAGCCACGACTGTCCAAAACCTGCTAGACAAAGCTTTTGAAGCAGCCACTGCTTCTGACATTGCCACGTCTTCTCTTGCGTATGTATTTCCTTTGTTTCCTCTTCATGGAACCTATGCTGGAATTCTTGAAAAAAAATCTTGATCCATATCCATCAACATCATTCTCAAAATTGGCAAATTGTTGTGTATAATCATTTACAGTGATTTCAGAGACAGATCCATTCCCAAGGGTTCTTGAAACAGTGTTGTGTCCTTCTTTCATTTCACCTTTGTGACTTGAATCAAACTCCAATGATGATCCACCTGGTAGATCAGCAGATTCTTTTTGAATACCCTTTTGTAGATTCTTTGTTCATTTTTCTGGAAACGGAGTAATCTTCTGCTTGAATCCCATGAGAGTTACCTGAGGTTCTATCTTGTCCACATGTAACTCTTTTAGAGCACACCTCTCCCCACTGGAGTTGTGGATGACAAGAATCAACTACATTTGCCCCATCAATCCTTGCATCATTCAATCATCTGCGATCATTCATATAAATATGTCTATTTCCTTTCTTTTCTTGTCTCTGCAACATATCTCTGGATTACAAATGTTTGGCATTATTTTGAGTCTTCCAACCAAGAGCATCATAGCCATAAAAGCCCTCGTATTCTTCTATGCAGGAACTTGTCCAGCTATCACAATCTTCCTCTCTATTACTTGGATAAGAACGTCCAGGCCATCTAATCTTTCCGATCTCGAGGTCATCAAAACCAATACTCAACAACCTGTGTCTGTAAGCTTGTACTTCACACTCAAGAGCAGCAATTTCCCCGTCTTTCCTATGTATGAGATCTTCAAAATATGTCAAAGATTTCCGATCATGAGCGAGTTTTTCCTTAGCCAATCTTTTGTATTGATTGGCCTCTTCACGCACAACATATTTTTCTTCTTAAGGCTGCAAAATCATTGACAATGTTTCATTTGTTGCAGTGAACGAAGAATTTCTCTCCTCCTCTAGTTCTGTATAAAGGTCCTGTAAAGCCTGATGTTGGCTACGAAGAGCTTCTCTTAATGTAAGAACTTCATTTTTAACCTCTAACATATGAGAATGGATCCCAGTTTCTCTATCAGTCATGTTTCTAGAAGCTCCTTTCTTCTCCATGAACATTTTAGTTGCGGAAATACCATGGATGACCAATGCAATGAGAGCCCAGAGCATTTGGTGAAATAACATATTGATTTTCTGTCCTTAGTTTCATTGTACTTGGAACAATGACTTGCTTCAACATCATGGGTAGAATCATGCTCAATTTACTTGAAGAAGCTGATACAGGCAAAGAGACCTTAGCTGTTGGTGGAGGTAAACAAAGTCCACAAGGTTGCTGTGAAGAATTAGTAACATCATAGAACTTTTGAGTTTTGTTATAGCCTCTGAAGGAATAAAAGATGTGTTTCCCTCTGAAATACTCTGAAATCCTTGCATGTTAGGAGTGAAAGCATCATTAAATGGTCTATTGATATTCAATTCACCGTGTTCATTTGTGCTTTCCAAAACATCTTTTCCATTTGACCACTCCCTCTGCAATTGCCTTGACGATGATAAATTTGGAGTAGAATAATGGCTTGATCTTTCTATAGAACCTTCTGACCTTGCAAATAAGAATCTTGATTGCTTGCTATTCTGAGACTTCCATGAACTTGATATTTCCTTTGACAGTGCATTACATTTACCAGTCCCAGAAAGGAGTAATTTTGGTAGATTGTGAGGACTATTTAACGAAGTATCATCCGTATCAAAATTCAAAGACAATATGTTTGAAATAATACTATTTTCTCCACCATATGAACCATTCATATCCACTTCTAGAAGGATATTACACCTCAGTTTATCCAAGCATTCTAGCTTTCTAGAACAGGCATTAGAATTTCTAGCAATATCTACTTCCTCAGGCATTTGAAAACCAGTCCTTGTGCTTCTATCTATTGCATCTAACATAGACTCATTTTCAAGAATTTGAATAGAACCTGCACTAATCTTTTCAACATTTGAAACTGATCTTTCCTCTACTTTATAATCAGTAACTGCAATGTTTTCATAATCACCATTAACAATTGCAGTATTTACAGATATTTGATGTAGAGAACAATCTTTAAAACTATAATCATCCGCTAGAATTTGGACTTCATCCATAAAGGGAAACACCTATGTTTCTGATGCAATAGCTTTAGATCACACTTCAGCGTATGGTTCTGCAAAGTGTTCTTCATATTTCAAAACAAGACTGTAAGACACCCCCACTATTAAGAATATAGCAGTAAGCTCCTGAGATTTAATTGATAAGCCTACACAGTTCCTTGTCCTGTAAATGTAAAAGAAATACTGGCATACTGGTTGAATGCCCTTTGAATTAATCAAGGGTTCAGCAAGATGCAATGACACATGGCTGGGCGAGTGAAAGAGATGTTGTGGCCCAGGTCTGGAGAAAACATTTCAACACACAAACGAAAACGTTCCCTTCAACCATTGAGGAAATCTGAAAAATGACCTCTAAAACAATAGCTAGATCTCTGTAATTGCTAACTTTCTAAAGAAATCGCCCACTGTGAAGCTAAAGGGGCTAAAAACGGTTCTGGGTTTTCAACCGTTCGATCTGATTCAACACCGTTTGCCCAGAATGGCTCACGCAAAAACGTGACTCTGAGGGAAATTACGGGGCAGTCTTCTCTGGAAATAATGAAACCAAAACTAACTCTGAACACCAGGGGGTTTGAATTCGCCCTATAGGAGCTAGGAGAGATCATACAGTGGACAGGGGTCTGGGTAGGGTTTGGACAAGGTATATGCAGGACTGAAAACCCAAAAATTTGCTCAAAAGTCAATAGGGGTAACCTGGTAAGGAGGCAGGCGTTAATGCCAAAGTGTACGAGGGTAATGTAATTATTTCTGCCATGCATAATAGTTATGCCAAAGCACAACCACCGGTTATCATAGTTGTTCAACCCACTATTTCATATATCAATTGGCCGATCAATGAAAACAATGGTGAGTGTATAATCCAATGAGCAATCAACATTGTGCCAAAGTTATAAACCATAAGTCATTCCAATTGAAACCAAAATCAAATATTAACCATGCGCCAATGTGTATTCATATAATCAACCAACCAATAGTTATGAAAACATTAACWTAGGGATTATATYAAAAAGATATGTATGAAAKATTTAAACATAATACCCATATTTMTTATGAAATCAAAGGTTAAGTAGGTCAAATAAAAAGCCAATCCAAATACCAATGCATTACACACTTAATGAAGCCAAGTCATACCATAAATATGAAGCATGAGTATTGCTCAAAGAATCTTGCCAGTTGTAAAATGATAAGTGAGATGTAAGCGCAAAGGGCATATCAATCAGAAGGATGACAACAGTTCAAACCATGATTCTAATGTGACTTTGAAGGACTAAGTTTTCACACTTACAGTCGTGAAAACAAAATGAAGATAGGTGTGTGAAAAGGTGCAAAGAATAAAAAGCGTCGCTCATTTGAAAATTGCAACGGGAAATCGATGTTTGTGAAACATTGGTGTAGGCAGCTTATGAGAAAATGAAAAATGTGAATTGGCTGCCAACAAAGGGCTGCATATTGCATATGAGCCAAGGAGGTAGCTCTTCTTTCTCTCAACAGGAGGAAAAATGCAGGGTCAAAAGCACTAGCATAAGTAATCTTGGAATAGGTTTCTAAAGGCTTAATTTCAGTGGGAATCGTTTTGTACATGTTATTAAATCTCTTTGAAAAGTCTGAAATAGATTCCCCCTCTTCTCTCTTAAGTGCCCAAAATTCTATAATATAATAAAGGATTTATTTTTTATCCCCCCAATGTCTTAAGAATGAATCATCCAGAGCTTCAATCCCATCAATAGATCTAGGAGGAAAGTCCCTAAACCAATTCCTAGCATCACCATCAAGGCTATGTACAAAAACTCTCATCCACACATCTTCATTTTTGATGAGCTAAATATCTGCAAATCTATAAAAATATGAAAGGTGTTCTTCTGCAGTTATGTCTCCCTCTCTTGTGAACTGGGGCATGTAATTAAGGTAGTCTCTGGCTAGGAGAGAATTCATAGGTTGAGGTAAAAAAAGAGGGGCATATATGGCAACCAATATGTCAGCCATCTTGTTTCTAGGAGGATTAGAACCGGCCATTGGGATGTGAACTGTAGGAGAACCATGGGGAGATGGAGTTGGGACAGGTACGATTGTAGCTATGTTTCTAGGGGAGAGGGGAAATAGTTGAGTGTCAAAGGAGAATGACATGGGGTTAAAGGTAAAACAAGTTTCCCCCTCTTTGGACACAACAACTTTAATAGGAGGAGGATTAATAAAGACCAAAGTGGGAAAGTCTTCTAAGATCCTAGGTCTAAACCACTTTACAATATCAGGGGAGACATGAGTTTCAAAACTTTCTCCTTCCAAACAAAGACTAGGAGGGGAGAAATCAACAGGAAAAATTCCAAAATTTAAACTTTTGGAAACTCCAGCAGATGGTATAATTGGAGAATTAGATGCAACTACTGGAGTTTTAAAAGAAGAAGTTTGTAAATTACCATAATCACCTGGTACAATAGTGGAAAGCCCTTCTTGAGAGGTCTTTCCTTTCTTGATAATCTTTTCTGGGTTAGCTTTAGGTATAGCTAGAGTCAGTTGTGGAGTAGACCTCGTGTGTCTGATTTTGGGAGACACAATTGAAACAATGGAGTCACCAGGTATAAGTTTCAATCTTCAAGTTATCGATTTCTAATGCACCTTCAGAATCATAATTTCTTTGTCGCTCAATCCCAGAGAAATGTATTCAATTCATTCCCCGACAATGATGCCATTAATTTTAGCATTGAGAGTCATCCTCAGACTGCGAGAGGATAAGAATATTACCCATCAGAATATTTGGTGGATGTTGTTTCTATGAGTGGAGGTCAAATGGACGGAACTCAATACAAGAATGATTTTAACACAAAAACTGGGNATTCAATTCATTCCCCGACAATGATGCCATTAATTTTAGCATTGAGAGTCATCCTCAGACTGCGAGAGGATAAGAATATTACCCATCAGAATATTTGGTGGATGTTGTTTCTATGAGTGGAGGTCAAATGGACGGAACTCAATACAAGAATGATTTTAACACAAAAACTGGACAAGCAATGCATAGGGAAGTGAGGGCCTCATTAACTTCAATCAGTGATTTGAGTTTAAGTGTGAGAATAAGGAAGACTTAGTGAGAGAGGTGAACAAGACTATTATGGGCATCCATCTTTCAAGCAGCTTGGTGAAGAAAAAATCAGGCTCAAGATCACTCTTGAACTCAAGTTTTAGACATTGATATATGTCACAACAACATAAGAATCAAACCTACATTATCATGCAACTAGAACAACTCGACTAGATCCTCCATGACCGAGCCTTTCAATAAAAGGGGAAATAAGATAACAAGGAAGCTGACTAAGACTAGTCACAACACTACTGCAATCAAACCTACATTACAATAGAACCACAATCCTCGAATGGATCCTCCATGCTCGAGTGTTTCAACACAATTTAAACAAAGATATGAAAGAAGATTACTTCTATTAATGCGAAAGCCTCAAATTTGATACATAACTAGAGAACAGTTCTGGCATCAAAATATTACAAAAAAAAGGAGCTCTTCTCAACCAGTTGACGACCATAACAAAATATTGAACTCATCAATTTATGCTTTGATCAATTCATGACTATGAGGAGTGTGATCAGGCCACTACATTCAAGGCCTTTTGTCTGTGCCTTCTTCTGTTAGACTGTGAGTGTATCCTCCTGTCAGACACAAACTCAGTTCAGCATGGGTATGTAGGAAAAACTGTACATAGGGGTACCTCGGGCTGATAGTTCTATATCCATGGACAGATCCTTTCATACCTTCTATTTATGGAGTGAGATGAGGTTTCAAACACCACTCAACTTTCATTAACATCTTTTTCTCGGGATCACAATGAGGCTTAATTCCTAGGGGGATGCCACGCATTGGTCTTGGATTGGAAGTCTTATAAGAACGTGATTGCGGGGCTGTCGAAATCGGTTTGAACTCACATCGCTTTTGAGACTGCAATTCACCACCTAACGCCAAGTATCTCTTTTTCTATAATACGGTTTCAATTGTGGGACCGCTCAAGAATTTTATTGTTCGAGCATGTTGCGTCCCTGCAATGAAACGTGGTCATTGATCTGGTCATGATCTAGGATCTGGGCGCTCTGCTGAATTTAGCGCCACCACTAAATTTTATCTGCCCTCCAATTCTAGGATCCATTAAAACCGTGCATGGAGATGAATCAAATCTGTTGTTTGGACAAGAACACCTTCTAGAGGATGATCTCCCACAGCTGACGGTGCGGCCTGATGTCACTATGTTGACATGTCGTGGACGGAGGGGTGACACGTGTCACTCGAAAATGAGTTGAAGACATGTCTAAAAATGAGTTCCATGTGTCAACGCTAAATGTATTCCATGCGTCATGACTGACGAGAGCGCCACATATCTGAACTAGTGACTGCCACGTACTTTGGCACTTTAGAGCTTGGGGGCGATATGCATGTAGAGATGGAGCTTTGAAGTGAACGATGATCATCGATCTGGGGAGGAAACGCGCAAGGGATCTGTTAACTCTGGGATAAAACACTCTAGATGAAAGCAAGAAGGGAGGAAATAAAACTCCTGAAGCTCGGAGTCCCAAAGAAAACTACCACCGTTACATTTGGATGGACACGCAACAATGATCTGATAACTCCGAGAGAAAATGCTCTGGATGAAAGCGAGAGGGGAGGAGCTAAAAATCCCAAATCTAGATTCCCAAAGTAGATATTGATTGTTCGATGGAGAAGGACACATGGCACTTGATCTGCAACTGCGGGGCTTCTTCCTAGCCACTAATCCTCGCACAAATTTGACATGTCGATTACATGCGAGCCGCAGATCTGATCACGATATACGATATGGGAAAGCCCCACTTTTTTTGCCACACTCTGCTCTTGGATGGACCATGCTTCCTGCTGTGAAGATCAATGGCTCACAACTACTTCAGAATTTTGGGCTTCAGGTCTTCAGAATTTTTCAATGAATAACTCCCACAATCCTCTTAAGTAAATCTTCCGAAGTGAGGGATCTGGTGACACGTGGCCTTTTGTTTTGGATGGTCAAGATTCACTTCGAGACATTTAGTACTTCGGAGCTTCTGGTGATACTGCTACCAATATCAATGGTCCTTTTTGGTTTGAGATCAATGGTCCATGATTATTTTGGGAGTTCGGGCTTCGACTCTTCGAGACTTTTCAACGCACATCTCGCACAATCCTCAGAAGTAAATCTTCTTAAGTGTGGGATATTCCCCCACGTGTCCTCTAGGTTCGGGTGGCCGAGATTTACTTCGAGAGTTTGAGCTTCGGCTCTATTGTCTATTTTCTAATCCTTGCGCTATTTTGAAATCTCGATCGCTCATGAGCTGTTGATCTGAAATGCCCCTGGGATCTTTGTTGTTGAAAATTGAACCTGCTAGCCTGTTGTTTCAAGCCTGTAATAGATTGATTTGAGTGTTTATCTTTGTTCCCATGTATACTTCTTGTGTAAACAAGGACTTGGATGACTTGTTGTGGGTTTAGACAACAAAATAACTAGTAATTCGATGCAAAATGATGATGAGTGCTTGTCCTTCTTCGATAAAAACAAAAAAGATTTGGGCCAGGATTTGGTCGGGGAAGACACCAAGGGAAACCAGGTCATTAACAAAGGGGGGAAAACGAATTCATCATTGAGATGGAAATATCCTAGGACTTGGTGGTGGGGAAGAGAGAGAGAGAGAGAGATGAGGATACAAATATAGGTGTTAAAAATCAACACATACGACCTTTGACAACCTTATGTGATAACATATAGTGAAAGGAGAAAATTCTTCTCCTTCCCATAAATAGAAGTTCATTGAAACAAACTAATTTTTATCATTTTTACTATGTTTTTTTTGGAATTGAGACATAATATCATTAGTGTCACTCTCATTCACCTCTAAGTAAATAACAGCCACAAAAATCAATGCTAATTAAAATTGATCTAGAAACTTTTTCTTTTTAGATTCTTCCACCAACATTAGACTAGGATTAGCGCTTTGGATTAGGCTATGAGTACAACTCTCCAAAGCATTCAAAAAAAACTTAGCATCTTGTGATAGGGAGAGAAAATCCAATTTTCGTTTAAGAATATATGGGATCCCTCTCTCACACAAGGGTTACACACAAGGTCGTGTTCAGGAGCCACGAAGATTATCCCTCCATAGTTTAATTGTTCGTAGTAGTAACATCATATATTGGGGGTTCTTCTTGAGGTCCAAATGTCTTCATTTTGTCTTGGTGCTTCGTGAATTCCAAATCCCTTTGAGGTCCTATGGAGTTCTACCGATCCGGTTTTCCTCAGTTCTCTTAAAGGATTTCAGACTTGTTATCCTGCCCATACGTTCAAACGTACCCTCCTGGGGGCTGACTGTGAGTTGGTGTCTTTAGTAGCCATAATATTTAGGGTCTTTACACAAGGTGACGGTGAAGGGAATTCTTCACTGTACCTGGAACAGAGGGTGGTCAAACTCACTCGGTCTCCTTGGAGGGTAAATTCACAATTACTATGTGGAATCTTGCAGTAAGGTGTAAGTCTATTAAGTAGGTCACCATAATAACTATTCCACCTACTCATATCCTATCCCCTTCTCAATTTGATCACTCAATGTTGGATTTCATCACCAACTAGTATGGTCATTGAGAGAAGGTTTGTTTGCTTGTTGGTTCTTTTAGATTTTTTAGCATGTGCTATTGTTTTAATAATTTTTAAAGATTGAGCCTGTAGACGATAAAGGTCTTCCTATATCACGTAGGATGCAAGGGTTTCCTCTGGAAGAAGGCTACGAACACTTACCTCCTAATTCACCAGAAGACATCTACCATGAAGAGGTAGAAAATCGCTCTGACGCTGGGAGTGCTACCACTCCTTTGCTAGAAAATTCAGAAAGAGCCTTGGTTATGGTTGAGGATCCCACTCCTCATACTACACCTGTGTCAGAAGATCCTACTGAACCACTCTTGGTTTGATTAGACTTGTTCGGTAATATTATAGAAGAAGAAGTCCCTTGTTTTCCATTGAGACCAATTACCGAGACATTTATGGGATCCAAAAAACCAACTTTTAGTGATGACTTTAGGACCCCCGTTCATCCTACTTACGTAGTAGATCCACATCAAAAACCTGCTCATTCCATATGGAGGACGCCATCAGGACGTGATCTTTATGAGAATTTTGAATAGATTCTACAACCTCTTAATCCTCATGACCCTCTTGCCACTGAGGCAGGACCATCCGATCATACGATCGATCGTCCCATCGAACATGTCATCAATCCTGTTGTTACATCAGCACAAGTCCACCTCAATACTAGAGTCATCACTTCTCATCATACACAAGGAAATTCAACCTTCCACCATTGCACCTTTTCACACTACAGATCCTCATGTTCCACAAGATCCTGTTGGAACACCTTTACAAAAAAGAATGTAGACTCTTTCTAGACATACACAACCAACTGTGGGACATATCTCGACTGGGGGGAAACCACCATCTAGTGGACCTATCCCTCCCAAGGGACAACCATCCTTTAGTAGGCCTACCCCTCCTGGGGGAAAACCACCTTTGCACATTCCTTCCGAAGGAAAACCTCCCTTTACTAGTCAAACCATAGTTCTAAATCAACCTATGGCAGGGGGGAAACCTTATTTTGTCAGAAACCTTCACAATCCTAGGGATTACCTTTAGGAGGTATGTTTAATCAACCCTTCCATGGGGGGAAATCATATCATATCCCACAAGGATGGCTATCAAATCCTATTCCTTCCAGACTATATTTTAGACAACCTTATCCGGGTGTCCTAAATCCGACCTGGGGTCCTCAAGGAAAAAACCCTTATCCTCCTTAAGGGTCTAATGTTTATCCTGCCCAAGGGGATAATGTTTACCCTCCTTAGGGACAAACTATTTACCCTCCTCAAGGGAAAATTGTTTATCCCCCACAACTGAATTAATCGGCTTATACTCCTCAGAATAAACCTGGTTTCACCCCGCTCATGAATGTTCCTAAACAACCATCGAATCCTGCCTATACTAGTCAACAACAACCATTTATGGGAGGGCCTGCTTGATACAATTATTCACCTCAACTAGTTTATGGCCCCACTGGTGTCCCTATGCCACACCAATATCACCCTCATTTTAATCGACAATTACCCTTCCTTTCCACTCTGGATCTACCAGACTTGTCTAGGTTGACAAATGATCCCATATTTCATTTTCATTTTTGGCTAGTAATTCTTGCTAAATTACCTTCTGACATCCCCAAATTTGACGGTAAACCTGGGGAAGACCTAAACAACCATGTGATGACATTACATTTATTCTATTCATCAAACTCATTGATGGATGATTCTATACATTTATGTCTCTTCCATCACACACTCATAGGCTCTGCAGCCAAATGGTACATTGAACTTCAACGTGGTTCCTTTCAAAATTTCAACTCCCTCACTATGGATTTTCTCACTCATTTTCAATTACCCATCTGTTATGAGATGAGTACTGAAATGTTAACCTCCCTTTGTCAAATGAACTCTGTAGATATCTCTAATCACATTCATGAGTGGAGACGATGACGAAGGTTGATTAAAGCAACCATTCCTGATCAACTATTGGCAGAGTGGTTTACTAAATCTCTTTTACCCCAAATTTCTCATGACGTTGCCATGGACGGTGTAGTCACTGAGGAAGAATCCATTTCCCAATCTCAGTAGTTAGATTTGATTTACTCCCAATCTGTTACTTTTTATGAGTTGATTCCAAATTCTACCTGTACTCCTACCGATCCATCCAAACCTTCGTCCACGACACATGCAGATGGAGTTATCAGTACCGTCAAAACCCAATCTACATCACAGTCGACTGGAACAATAAATTTCTCTATTTCAACACCCATTACTAGTTATACTTTACTCTCCTCTACCTCCCTCTCGACTCAAATATCTGAGGTGAATGCAGTTCAATCTACCTCTTCACAATAATCCAGGGGTAAGAAGAAAACAAAAAATAAACCCAAAAAGAATAATAATAATAATGAACATCCCAAGACACAAACTCCACCACCTGCTACTGAAAAGCAACCATAACTAAAACTAAAAATTCCCATGTCTTATTTGTGGTGAATATCATTTCACCTGAGACTGTCCACATTGTTATCACTGTAAAAAATTTATGTTGGAAACCTAGCCTCAGAGATTAGCAGGAGACTAAGTTAGTATGGAGGAGCGACAGACTAGCAGATGAGGCCATACCCGATGGTCAGGGATAAATATAGCAGAAAGGTAAAGTAGATGGGGCTCGACGGATCGTCATATTGAGTGCTCCCAAATCAACGGTTGAAGGATGCACCGGGAAAGGAAATAGCACACCGGTTAACATCCGAGAGGTGGGCCGATGAAAATACCACGGTTTCGTTCTGAAGGTACATGGCACCACCAGATGCATATCAGGGGGAAGAGAGGGTAAGTCTAAAACCGCCCAAGTTCACCATGATGTCATGTATAATAAATCCATTTGATGTGTGTCAGATCCAAGGATTGCATGGGGAAAGGTACGACCGATCAAATCACTTCACGCCACTTGTTTGAGTACTTTTCGTGCATGAGATGCCAGGTGAGCCTCGCCAGATAACCAATTCGAAGGCTCATCATTTAGAATAGATTGGTCGAGTGTGACAAACTGTTGTACCTGTAATTACTTTTCCAATAATGCATGATTAGAAATGGATGACTATTTTCCTTCAAAATATGGGTAGCATTACTATGTTTTGGGAAATCAACACTTCATTCATAAACGAGGTAATTGCAAGCTGGATCAACTTCCTAATTTCTGTTCAATTAAGGGATATAAACTTATGTTTTCTGCAAAACCAAGAGACATGGACAAAGTAAACTGAGTATCCTTTAGTGAACCAGGATTTTCAACGAATATGAAAAATTCATCATTGAAGAAGAAAGGGAAACTGGTTGCTCAAATCTTAGTAACGAAATTTCATACAAAGCCTGCGAGAGAGACAAGAGTGGATAAAGAGGTCAGATTAAATCCCATCATAAAGGATTTAACAATCAATGGATACACATATGAGCACCATACATGAGATTTCAAAAGGAAGTGGAGAAAGTGTCATAAGACAAAGGTAAAAGATGAGGTGGTTGAAAGCGTTGGAGAAAATCAACCTGCTTGGCTTGACACATTGAAGTAAGAAATTTCTAATATGAAATAGTTTTCAAGCTAAATTTAGTATTCTTAAGAGAATTTTGTAATGATGTAGACATGTGGCATTCAAATATAAAATCTCAAATGTCATTTTTGTTTATAATGCTCCCTATAAAATAGGCATATTGTCGTTACACATTACTCATTTTCTGTAATTGATGTCTATTTTTAGAAATGTAGAGAATTTGATTTGTTTTGAATCCCGGATGTAATCTACCTATATATATTATTTCAAATATAAATGAAAAGAGGATTGACTGGAGAGGGGGCTACCCTCATAGCAGGAGGACTTTGTAAATTCATAGAGCCAAATTGAACATATAATGCAGAAGCGTCTCAACTTTTTATGAAAAGATTCTAATGGTTGTGGTATGAGTTTTGTTTTCTCTCATAGTGTGTATTTCTTTTATCTCTAAAAATTCCATTTACATCTTCTTATGTTTAAATTGGATAGTTAGAGGTCCAAAATTCATCTTATGATGCTCTTGACTTAAGCAATTTAGACCATGTGATCTTCTTCTTAGCTAATTTAGAATTCATTTTTATGATGCTCTAATGCGGTTAATTGTTTTTCCTTTTCCTCTTTCACCCCAAAAATTCTAGTTTACAACTTAGATTCATTGCCTCATTTAGCCTTTCTCCTATGGATAGTTCTAATGGCCTGCTATTTTTTATTTACTTTTGTCTCCATAGCCCTGAGTGTCCCTCCCTTTCCTTGCTAACAACTTTCTAAAAACCCCAAGACAACCAAATCTAGCCACTGATTATCAAAGAAATATCAAGTGACAAGAGAGAGCCCTCTCTGAGTTGAGTAGGCTAGTGCCCAACTCTAAAGTAGGTTGAAACAGTTACGTCTATCGTTTGTCTATCAGTCAGAGAAAATTTATAAAGTGTTAACATTCTGGCGTCATTGTCGAGGATGAAATTGAAAAATTTTCCCTGGGAAAGAACGACATGGTTGAGTTCTAAGGTCTAAGAGCAGCATACCCTTAGGCACATATTGCCTGCATTCCCTCTCTGGTGACTCCACACATCAAAAAATCAATTTGAAGGTGATTCCACTGGCAGAAGAATCCATAAATTTAAATTTCATTGGTGACTCCACTCTCAATGCAGAATCCATATCGCGAAACATCATTGACGACTCCACTATCCGAAGATGAAATCCCTAACAGAGGTATGAAAAGAAATTATGGAACAAAACAAGTACTTAAAATTGGATTTTTTCCAAGGCATTTTATTGTTTGTTATAAGTTTCTTCTAGTCCTAGCTTGAACATGTTAGACAAATTTTTCTTCACCTACTGCATGCAAACAATGATCATGATAATCCTAAAGTTGCATATCCTCCTCTTAAGATTATACACATATCCCCTTAGTTTATTGTTGACCTTGATCAAAATCTCCTACCTGAACCATATGATAAATACAACCAAGATGATAAACCTCATGAAACCAAGGCTAATATTTCATCCCCTGTGCTTGGTTCAACACCCTCCAATATCCAACATAGATACAAACCCTTGAAATTACCCCACATCCTTCACGATTTCCCTCCAAAGTACTATGAGTACCTACCTGTGTTTGATGGGGAATAAGGTACCATCACAGCCAAAAAACACATCCAATGTTTTAAGCATTTTATATATTTGTTTGATATTGATCACGATGATGTTTGTATGATGGATTTCTCTCAATCCTTGAAAGGATATACCAAATAATGGTTCAAATATTTGCAACCAGGGAAAATTGGGTCATGGGAAGAATTGAAGGGTGTTTTTTCGAAGTTCTAGGGTAAGAAGAAATCTCTAGACCTGCAACTTACAAAATTATACGCCTTGAAAGGGAAAAGCACTGAGACCATTTTCACATTTAGTAGAAGGTTTTCCAATAATTATTATGAACTTCCCAAATAAATTCAACCCACTGAAGTTTCTGCCATGCTCCAGTATGCCACTACTCTTCACCCAGATTTGTCTTTCCTCTTGATGGAAAGGAAACCTGTGACCTTACAACAAATGTTCAATGATGCTCAGGAGATTCAACATGATATCCTAGCATGTGAACAAATTCAAAGTTTAAAATTGGGTGTTCTAGGACATAAGGATGAATGTGAACAGAGAACATTTGACTGGAATCTTGAGCATAAGATTGATGATATCATAAGTCCTTTTGAAGTTTTGAATGCAAATGGTTTTGATGAGGATCATATCCCACTTATCGAAAGGGACAGTACTTATGAAGTTTCTGATCCACCCTATGATGAGAATAAATCTGATTGTTTCATATATTCATTTTAATATGGTCAAGAAGACGAGCTTGCAAATCATTTTGTTGAGGAACAGGTTGATGTCCCAAGTTTTTTCTTGTTAGACAATGTTGCAGATGTTACGGATTTTCCTATATATGACAAATATGATGATGATTATGATAATGATCTCCCAGAATAACCAAGTGCATTTCCTCTATCATGAAATGTCCTTCTCCATCAATATAACGATAGAAATCAGCTTACATATCACAGTCACAGAGAAGAGGGTATTGAAACAACTGAAGGGAATTCTTTGCCTTTATGCGTTTCTTCATTTGAATTGCTGAAACAAAATGTTTATAATGTTTCAAATCAGACATCCTCCATACATGATGTTGAATGTCAAGGGTACAATGGACTTACAAATGAAAAACATCTTCCATTGTGTTTTTCTTCCTTTGAGTTGTTGAAAGCAAATCATGAGGTAACAAAAGAAGCAAGAAAGTATAATTGCAATAGCACTACTTTACATAAGAAAATGGTTGTTTATGAGGAATATCAACGACCTTCACATGCTTTAATTGATCATGTGGATGATTACATGGGAGGTTATTTCAGTTTAGAATTGCAACCTATGCTCAACTACCAGCCTGAAAATGAAGATGAATTTGATAAAGAAATTGTTGTTAAAGGTCATTTTCCTCCCCTTGAAACTAATATAGATATGCAACAATATTTCTAGCAAGACAAACTATTTTAAGATTGTCTTTCTTCCCCTATGAATGATGTGATTTTTAAATTTCTAAGTGGCCTAGATAGAGATGAAGATTCTGAAACTGCATATGGGGAAATTTCAAGCAGCGAAAAAGAAAATAACATAGATTTTCAGGAAAGCAACAAAACAGGGTATGCCACTTCTCAATCATAAATACAAAGAGAGAATGAGGAATCGGTTGTTCTATTTGATCCCTTTGCAAATCATGGTTTTGAAAATGCATCCATGAGCACCCTAGAACATGAAATAGTTCCCATTGTTAGATTTCCACATTTACAAAAATATTATGAGCATGAACTTGTTTCCCTTCATTCATTTAGAAGTCAAAATGATAGTCCTCAAGTAAATTTATGGAAGATTGATAAAACCAAACCAGAATTGTTTGATAAACAAGAAGATAGCCTTTATGTACATAATATGGCTGACACATTTGAATATGTTCAAGAATGTATGAATGTTGTTGTTGATATGCATGACAAGTAGACAAACCTATTGCTGCCATTTCATTTGAAATGTTCTCAGAACATAATAAATAGATAAAGAACAACATACACTTGTGACGGAAGTATGTCCTTCTGTTTTAACCCCTAAAAACGATATGGTGCCTCATGTGTCTCATGACCCTATGGCATGCTATATGGAGAATCTTTGTAGTCTGAATCTATAGTTGATCATGGGATGTGAGCTTAAGAATAAAGAGAACAAAAAATCAATATCAGTACTAGATATGGGTCGCTTTACACCAGAGGTTGTTCTTCATCCACTACTGTCTTTCGATTCAGGAGGTTGTTACTCCCAGCCATATCAGTAGGACTATCAGCTTCTTGATTGAAATTGACAGGGTGGATCACATGAAAACTAGTATGCAGTGGAAGAAGTGAGATATAGTTTGGGCCTTATACATACGTTGGAATATTCATTTGAAATTTTGCTAGAAGTAGTAAACAGTCTCAATATTGTTAAAATACTAGGAATCAAATCCACATACAACTTTCCAAAGGAGTCGTTAGCGATCAAATGTCGGATCAAGTATGTGCAAAGAAACAAACTGTTAGATAAAATGTTGGCATGGCTGCATTGGAATTCTCATTTCACCTGACTGGGATTTCTCTTCAGCAGTTAGGGTAGGTAGGTGCGAATAAGATTTATGATCAATCATTTTCAATTTCGAAATAAAGTTCTCAGTTAGAGTTTTAGCAGTATACCCAACATTCAATCTCTAGGTCAGAGCATGGAACACACCTGTTATGAGAATCCCAATGGATAAGGTACAAGGTATACTATTCTTTTCTACCTCATAGGGAGGATAACATCCCTAGTTTGAGCCTATGTTATCACTGTAAAAAAATTTATGTTGGAAACCCATCCTCAAAAATTAGTGGGAGACTAAGTTAGTATGGAGGAGCAACAGACTAGCGGATGAGGCTGTATCTGACAGATAGGGATAAATATAGCAGAAAGGTAAAGTAGATGGGGCCATATGGATCATGATATTTAGTGCTACTGAATCAATGGTCGAAGGACACATCGTGCAAGGAAATAATGCACCGGTTAACATCCAAGAGCCATGTCGATGAAACTACCATAGTTTCTTTTCGAAGGTACATGGCATCACCAGATGCATATCGAGGGGAAGAGTGGGTAAGCCTGAAACCACCCATGTTCAACCCGATGTCACGTGTCAAAAATCCATTTGATGTATGTCAAATCCAAGGATTGCATGGGGAAAGGGATGGTTGGTCAAATCACTTCACGCCACTTTTTCAAGTACTTTTCATCCATGAGATGCCAACTAAGCGCCACCATATGACCAATTCGAAGGCTCATCATTCATAATAGATTGGCTGAGAATGACAAACCATTGTTCCTATAAGTACTTTGTCAGTGATTCATGATTAGAACTCGATGACCAATGTCCTTCAAAATATGGATAGCATTACTCTGTTTTGGGCAATCAACGCTTCATTCGTAAACGCGGTAATTGCAAACTGGATCAACTTCCTAATTTTTGTGCAATTAAGGGAGATAAACTTATGTTTTCTGGAAAATTGGGAAACATGGGCAAAGAATATTGAGTAGCCTTCAGTGAACCAGGATTTTCAACGAATATGAAAAATTCATCATTGAAGAAGAAAGAGAAATTGGTTGCTCAAATCTTAGCAACAAAATTTCATACAAAGCCTGCGGGAGAGCTAGGAGCAGATAAAGAGGTCATATTAAATCCAATAATAAAGGATTTAATCATCAACATATATGCAGGCGATAACCATACACAAGATGTCAAGAGGAAGTAGAGAAAACGTCAGAAGACAGAGGTAAAAGTTGAGGTGGTTGAAAGCGTTGCAGAAAATCAACCTGCTTGGCTTGACAGCTTGAAGGAAGAAATTGCTAATCTGAAATAGTTTTCAAGCTAAATTTAGTATGCTTCAGAGAATTTTTTAATGATGTAGAAATGTGGTGTTCAAAGAGAAAATATCAAATATGTCAGTTTTGTTTATAAATATCCCTATAAAATAGGAGTATAGTCATTACACATTACTCCTTTTTTGTAACTGATGTCTATTTTTAGAACTGTAGGGAATTTGATTCGTTTTGAATCCCGGATGTAATCTACCTATATATATTATTCCAACAATAAATGAAAATAGGACTGAATGAAGAGGGGCATTCCCTCGTAGCAGGAGGAATTTATAAATTCCTGGAGCCAAATTGAATATATAATGCAAAAGTGTTCGAACGTTTTATGAAAATATTCTAATGGTTGTGGTATGAAAATAATATCACGTTTAACCTAGAAAACTTCAAGTCGTGACTTTCTCACCATCTTGATTTTCAAATTGATGTCATTGTTTATAACCAACACATTCACCGCACCATATTGGATGAGGGATATTCCATTTGTGTCATGTCATTATCTTGTTGGAAAGGATTAAAATCACATGCACTTAACCAATCCCCTACAATGTTATGATCATTCTACGGGCAAGGTTTTCTTCCTCACATACTCTTGCAGTCCTTAGTCGTTCAGTTGGGAGGTAAGACCATCTCTGTTGATGTAGAGGTAGTTGATGATCCCCTTGATTACAACTTGTTATTAGGAAGAAGTTGTTTTTATTCCATGATTGTCGTCGCTTCATCGATGTTTCGATGTGTACAATTCCCTCATCAGGGAAAAATTGTCACTATCGACTAGTTAGATTACTGTACACCTGACACTCACACTCCCGCCACCAATAATATTCCTGTTTTGGGAGATACTAAGATCAATTATAAAAGTGTTGGTGTAGTTATTTTAAAATATTCTTCCATCATGGGTACTTTCCCTGCACCACTTCCTCCCACCACACAACATATTTCCACAATCAATATGATTTCGACTATGGCCTATCAGTCTTTAGAATCATCTGATCCTTGGGTTGTGCCTAGTCCGTTAGAATTCGATGCATTGTGTGATGCTATGCCACTTATTCAAGTTGAGGTTTCATATGATTCTATCCAATCCGCCTCTCCCTCCTTGGATGACCAACATCTATTGGCATCCAACACTTATTCGTTTCCATCTTGGTTGAATTCCTTGTCCTCTGCTTTTGATTATATTTCCCATATTTTTCCATCAGACGAATCCATTATGGAAATGCTTAGTATTGATGAGGTACCTTGGGATGAAAACCCTCATTGATCATATTTTCTTTCTACTCTTGAATAAATTCAGGAGGATATACACTCTATCTTCCTGCCCGATGTTGTTGATTCTCCCCAATATTCTATACACACCCGGGATGCTACTTCTAAGGGGAATTTAGGCAACATATCTTCTACTGTCACTATAGATATATCGATCAAAGAAGGTATCATGGAAAACGTTCATGTCAACGCTAATTGTTCGCCCAAGGAAGTGGCATCTTACACCACTTTATTTAAATAATTCTGTGATGTCTTCGCTTGGAGCTATGAGGAGATGTCAGGGATCGATCCTTCGATCGTTGTGCATGAAATAAAAAATTAACCAGGAATTAAACCTGTGTGAAAAAAACTTCACCCGGTTCATCCCAAGAAAACCGCGGCCATAAAGGTAGAAGTTGAAAAAATGTTAAAATATGGCTTTATCTATCCTTTCCCCTTGACATAATGGGTTTCTAACATTGTTCTAGTTTCTAAAAAACAAGAAACCATTCATGTCTGCATCGATTATAGGGATATTAACAAGGCTTTTCCAAAAGACAATTACCCCACACCCTTCATCGACCAAATCATTGATAATTGCAATGGTAGTGTTATTTTCTCTTTCATGGATGGATTTTCACGATATAACCACATTGACATTCTACCTGTTGATCAACATAAGAAAACCTTCATCTTCTCGTGGGGAACATTCGCTTATCGGAAACTACCTTTTGGTCTCAAAAATGCTGGTGCCACTTTCCAGTGGGCCATGTCGTATTCTTTCCATGATATAAAACATATTGTGGAACCTTACCTCAATGATTTACCTACCCATTCATCTAATCGATCAAACCATATTGGTCATCTATGAGCCATTTTTCTTCGATTCCGGTTCTACCATATCCGTTTGAACCCCCACAAATGTATCTTCATTGTTGAATCAGGTCGACTCCTCAGTTTTGTTGTCTCCAAATATGGGATTAGGGTGGATCCCTTAAATATTAAATATATTATTGCTTTACCTCCTCCCAACAGTCTGACCCAACTACAAATTTTGCAAGGGAAAGAAAACTTTCTTCATCATTTTATATGTAATTACGCCGAGCTTACTAAAGGATTTATGCGATTTTTGCAGAAAGACACTCTTTTCATCTGGGATGACACTATTCAATGATATTTCGATGCTCTTAAGCATGCATTGACCCATACACCTCTTTTACATCCTCTAAATTATTCACGAGACTATATCCTTTATTTGGCAGCCTCTACTTCCACTATCGCTATGGTGTTAGTTCAAGAGGACCCTTACAGTGAGGAAAATGTGATCTACTATCTGAGCAATAGTTTATCCGGTCCCAAGATCCGATATTCACATGTTGAAAAGTTGGCTCTGGAAGTCATCATTGCCATCCAAATATTTTTCCATTACATCATGTTATGCACTACCACGGTCATTGCGGACTCGAACTCCATGTATCATATTCTGACACGTCAATTCCTTCAAGTAAAATATTCCAAATGGATCGTTATTTTTCAGGAATTCAACCTCAAGTTCGCCAAATCAAAAGCTAAAATGTCCTTGGTTTTTTCAGAACTTATCTGCGATATTCCCCATGCTGATGAAGACACTCAGCCCAGTGATTCTCTTCCCGATGAATATTTATTCCTCATTAGCATGTCTGACCCTTGGTATGGAGATATTCTTCTTTATCTTTAAACCCAACATTTTCAGCCCGATATCTCCCATGAAGAACGTTGTCGTATTCACCACCATTCTAAACGCTACCTTATCATCAGTGTCAATTTGTATATCTATGGTATTGACACTATCCTATGACGTTGTTTAACTCATGATGAGGATGAACGTGTTCTAAATGACTGTCACCTTGGATCATGTGGAGGTCACCTTTCTGGGATGGATACAACTCAGAAAATCTCGTGTGTCGGTTACTTTTGGTCCTCCATCTTCAAATATTGTATTGAAGCTGTCAAAATATGCCAACCCTGCCAAGTTTTTCATAAAAAGGCATGCACCCACCCCGCTCCGCTACACCCTATTGTCGCCATAAAACCCTTTTCCAAATGGGGCATTGATTTTATCCAATGTAATCCTACCTTAGCCGGGGGGCATGGTTATATCATCGTTGTCATTGATTATTTCACAAAATGGGTTGAGTCTATGCCTACTTTTCTTAATGATGGTTGTACTGTAACTCTCTTCATATTTAACCACATCATCACTCACTTTGATGTTCCACAAGCCATTGTCACTGATCACGGTTCACATTTTAAAAACAATATGATGAGTGAGTTAAATGTCAAGTTGGGTTTCGCCATGAAAACTCGTCCCCCTACGATCCTCAAGAAAACAGACAAGTTGAAGCTATCAACAAAGTCCTTAAAACCATGATCCAATGCATGGTGGGGGAAAACAAAACTTCTTGGCATTTGCAACTCTTTTCCACCCTATGGGCTTATTGCACCTTAGTGAAAAATGCAACTGGATTCACTCCATTCCAGTTGGTATATGGCGTCGAAAAAGTATTACCAATCGAGTGTGAAATTCCTTTGTTGAAACTCACAGTAGAACTCCTTCCTCACAGCTCTATTGAAGAGGAATGTTTCATGTTGGCACAGGGGCAGACCCAGGGTTCAACACTAAAACAACACACCAACAAAACCCTAAATACTGACCCTTTCAACAACACCTGCGAAGCAGATGAAGTCTCACCCGAGGTAGAGGAAGGGGTGGTTGCAGGACTCAAGTGTCTGAAACCTTAGTCGGGACACATATATGTGATTATATTACTTAACAGAGCACTTAGCATAAACAATTCATCAATATTCAAACAATAAATACTACGCAGATAGAACATAGCACTTAGCATCAACAGTTCATCAATAGTCAACCAATAACTATTGCGCATATAGAACATAGCATCGCATCATTCACTCAGATCTGATGTATTTAAGTACTTTATCAAAACAGGTAGGTCATATCCAACAGATCAAGAACTAAGAACTCTCATATAGATCAGATCTAACATTCTTACACATCATTAGCACAAAGCATAAGCATATTTATCTATCTCTATCAAAGCACTTAGCAAAAAGAAGTTATAAACACATCAAGAAAAGCACAAAGTAGAACAACATAGTGTTTACGTGGTTCACCCCCACCCTGGGGCTACATCCACCAACCCTTCTTATTGATTGTCTTCAAGCAATCGGTTACAAGCACAGAGCCTCAAAACCCTACTTCACCTAGGACAGGAGATCTGCGCAGCTCACTAGATCCTCCTTCGCCGTTAGATCTAAGCATACAGCCTTCCAAAGCCTCTTACAATGACTTTCACTCATCTTTGCAAGTCTCACACAGTATGCATAGAGCCCTTACAATCCTTCA
>JASDQU010200636.1:0-19194 GCA_032191745.1 Picea mariana
GTGGGCATCTTCTTCCATGTTGTTCCTCCTGAGCTTTACATTCAAATTTCTTATTCTTCTATCCTCACTGTTGTCATCAATGACAAGCATTCACTGCATTCTGTCCACTGAATTTGCCAACACAAAATGGCATGACAAGTATCTCAAAAAGAAAAAAATTGAACAAGGAGATTGGGCCCTGTTGTATGACAACAGATTCAAGAACTTCAAAGGTAAGTTAACTACTCGTTGGATGGGACCTTAAGAAATTGACACTGTCTATGATAATGGTTCAATTAGGATAAAGACAATTGATGAACAACAGACGCCACTACTTGTGAATGGTCACTAGTTGAGAATTTATAACAAACCCCTATCAAAAGAGGAATTTTTGACTCGTATACTACAAAATTCATATATGCAGGTGATCAGTAAGGAAGGAGACCTTCCTATTGATCCACAATTATTGATTGGTTTATTTTTAAACTTTTGTACATAGGTGTGGATTGTGGTTTGTTAATAAGATGAAGGTAACAAGGGATTCTTACCTCCTTTTGTTTTACTTTCACATTTTATCTTTGAAAGTAGATTTCTATAATTTATTTGATTCTTAAAGAACTTGCTAAACATCACTTTGTAGGCATCAACAATACTTTGTTCTGCTCCTGTACCAGAAATCCTGTTATGGTCCGATACCAACAGTCCTGTGTTGGTCTGGTACCAGAAGTTTGTCCTTATACGGTACTATGAAGACATATCACCTAATTGACAAGGAATGCTACACATATTTCAAAATCTTATGTCAATTAATGTGAAGTATGAATCCATGCAGTAACCACTTATGTTAGAACCAAGAATACAAATGCAACATCAAATGGAAGCCCTTATGAAGAAATAATTTCTTTTGGTTATGTTTCTGACTAAAGGGAAGTATCTTTAATTTCTTTTGGTTCTATTGCTAGATAAAAGGAAGAATTTTTAATTTCTTTTGGTTCTGTTGCTAACTAAAAGAAAGTATTTTAATTTCTTTTGGTTGAAAAAGAAGACATAATCTTTACCTATGATTGTTAAAAGAACCATGCTTAATTTTCTTCAAAGTCTAGAGGTTGCCTTTATCCAGTATTTTAGCATGATTAAAGGGATAAAAACTATATTAGCCTACAAGTAACTATCTCACCCTAACTAGACTTCAATAGTATTCATTGGATTATCTTTTCTAAAGAGTAACATATGAGTATATGAACACTCTCTGTCATGGGCACACTAGGAAATGTTTTATGGAAGAGGATGTATCAGTGACCTAAGGTAACGTTAGGTCATTCTCCTATGGAAAAACTCAGATAAAATTATACATCTAGATCCAATGTGCAATAAAAAAGTTTATTTTTCCTTCAGACAAATCTTTAAAGACATCCAAATAAGAGAATATACCTTCCAACCCAATACCATCCCAACCTGTAAAAAGGTTTTCAGATGAGCCTCCCCTATCATCATGAAAAATAACTCTTTAATAAAAATCGAAATAGGTGACTATGGACAAGAAGCCTTTGATGGAAAAATGGTTTAAGAGACTAACCCACCAGGATACTGAATAGGTCTGTTGGTAGCGGGTACCGGTCTGTGGTATGACTAGGAAAACCCATTAGGGTACTGAACATGCCTATTGGCAATGGGGCATTTTGCCTAGGGAAGGGATGTTTCTCACTAATTATCACAACTACCCCACTGGAGTACTGTAAAGGCTTNACTGAACAGGTCTGTTGGTAGCGGGTACCGGTCTGTGGTATGACTAGGAAAACCCATTAGGGTACTGAACATGCCTATTGGCAATGGGGCATTTTGCCTAGGGAAGGGATGTTTCTCACTAATTATCACAACTACCCCACTGGAGTACTGTAAAGGCTTGTTGGCAGTGGGTTTTGGTTGAGAAATGTCTCATCTATACTTGTCTGGTTGAAAAAGTTCACTTTTGTCATCTAAAATATGAACACTACAAGCAAATCTCATTGTTAACATTTATGAGATACAACTCCAGATTAATAAACAAAGATAATTATTACAAGCAAATGTCCATTTGAGAATTACCCTAAGTCAACCTTACTGCTCTGACATCTAAAGCCTACATTACCTAAGAAGGAAACTTCTTAAGAGTGGAACCATAACTAGGGAGTCTCATCTACTTATACTGTTAAATTTATCCATAACACCTAATGATAGTAAATCTCTGAAGCAAGTTAGGTTGGATATGTTCTTTCGACAAAAATATAAAACTTCCCTATTGTCACTGTTGAATGCTACCCTTGTTAATAAGTCATCAAAAGAAAGGCAATTTCAATTTTTAGGCATGTGATCATATGCTAGGTGATAAATGTACTTTTGTAATTTGATTTGGTTTCCTTTCTCTTATCATCCTTTCTCCATTATGATACAGAGTGTTGAATCTTCTTGCATAAGGATATGCAACATCCTTGGCATGGGGGAGGGTCAAAGAGCTCTTTTAGAACTCTTTTTCAAATTCACATCTCATCTTCAGAAACTAGCATACAACCCTATAGAACCAGACACAAAAGATGTAGAGACCGAAATTAACTAAATTCTATTAAATCCATAAATTGAAACAGTAAATTTCTACTTCTACGCAGAAAACTCAGTAATTTCTTTTAATTCAACATATAAGCATGTTAAATTAATTAATGAACAACAATTTCATAACAAAATAAGAATTACTTAACAGAATAATACAAATTTACCTCTTCCTGATGCTAATTTCTCCATTGACCCGATTGTCCAGCCTGCTACTTTGTTGCTGCCTGATGCGCTGACCAACTCTTCCCAAACCGACTATCCTCCCAGCCAGCTAGGAGCAGCCTGTTCGGCTCCCTAGCTCCAGGAAACCGAAAGGAATCCTGGCCCCTGTGCCCAAAACCCCTAGCAACTCGGTGCCCCCTGCAATGATACTCAAAGAATGCAGAACTCTACCACAGAACCAAAAAAGCCAAGCCAAGAAATCAGCACTCTCGTCCCCCTCCAAAATGCTTCCTCCCCAAAATAGAAAATCCTCCTCCAAAATACTTCCTCCTCCCCAAAAGAATGCCTTCCACCGTAAGACTCTCCCTGTCATATTCCCCCTTCACCGACTCTCCCTCTCATTAATTCCCTTATCCCTTTATTTATTATCTTATCCCCTTGTATTTATTATCTTATATTATCCCCTTATTAATATCTTATCCTTATGTTTAATGTCCTATCCCCTCCCGTATATGTAAGTCTTTAACAAATTAAGCTTATTAACCCCTTTAATTATTTACTTAATTAATTAATGAGTCAATTAATAATTAATTAATCCTTGACAGTCATGAACAAGTAATTAATAATAATTAATTAGTTAATATTATTTAAGAAATAATTATTGTTTAGCTAACTTTTAGGACAGTTAGATTATTAAATTAATTATAATTAATAATCCTATACATCTATTTAAGCAGGGTCGTTACATACACCCACCCTTCAGGAAACTTCATCCCGAAGTTAAGGTATCTTATGGTACAAAGGAAAAGAAACATGGTTCACACATTCATAACAATTAACTGACACTAACAGTAAGTAAGTCAAGAAAACTCATACATACTAGTGTATATGTACAAGAAATGCATGTGTAGCTAATACATACAAGTCTCGTGCATGTACTAATAATCAAAACTATCATCCTTTAGTAATTTATGTATGCATCCAATCCAGTCAGCAAGACTAGTCTTTTATAAAAGACAACAAACCAATCAATTGTTTGAGAAATCCTTTAATTACTATTATCCGGTTCAACAATTTTATTTAGACAACTATGGTTTAGTTACGTAATGATGAATATTCATATATACACATTCCTTTTTCTTTTTTTTTTGAAGGGAAACATTAAATTCCACCACAAGACAGATCTCCATACCTTTTCAACTATTACTACTCATCCTTCCTCCCTAACCTACTTCCATCTCCATTCCTATCCTTCCTTTGCTAGACTATCTTGGAGCGTCAACTATATTGACTTAACTCCAAATAGAACCCATAAGCGGAAGTGTCACTATCTCGACCAAGCTTCCCTAGCAGGCATCTGATAGTCATCATCACACATCTTGGGGAGCGTGAGCTAACACCATCCTCCCGTGAATTCAGGTTTCGGAGGATACAAGGTGGGAAATGCCTCCACCCCTCCTAATCATAACTAGGGTCCACACCCTACAATGGAATATACAGTGGCACCATGTTGCTAGGGGTTTTGTCATCGTTTATTTGGTTTTGGGCAGTCTCTTCACCTGAAATCCTGCACTGGTCCACATATCATAGAAATTCATCCAAACCAATATAATTTCACATACAATATTCATACCATAACGTTTCTTGGATAGTGGTCATGATATCCACTTTCATCATCATTATCCCTTGGCTATTTCATAGCCCATAACCTGTAGATTAGTCTGCAACACAAACTCATACATTTCTATGCAATATCATCATGTAATTTCATACTATCATCATTTCAATTTGGTATCCCTCTATCGATAAATTAACATCAAAGTTTTCCAGTTAGAAATAGATCTCATAATATCCCATAATTCAATTTCGACACCCATTCATAAGATTATCGTTTACCCAAATAGATTTCATCATATCCAACATGATTCTAATATCATTTAACATTCTTAAAATTCACATTCTCACCATATGTCACATCATATACATCATCATAAATAACATTTAATCCTTCATAAAATGCACATTCACATAGCAGATCGCATTATATACGTCATTGTCAATAACATTTAAACATTCATAAAAGTTCATACATTTTAAAGTTTAAGTGTATCATTTAATAGTTACACTGTGACTAGAAAATAAAGTATATAGGTCTCAGGTAATCCTGGCTGTCTAAGTCAAAAGGTGGTGTCACATACACCCCACCTTTGAGAAACATATTCTCGAGGTGGTAAAAAAAAAAGTGAGGGATAGTCTCGTCGTAGTGTCTCGGCATCTTCCCAAGTAGAAGATCCTGGACTACACTTGTCCACTGGACCTTAACTTGTCCTACCAGACGGTTCCTGAGTTGTCAGACTCTATGGTCCAATATGCGTAACGGTTCTACCGTGAGGGTTCCCATGTATGATACCTGCAATTCCTTCCAATTTAGTTTATTTGATTCATCAACAACATAATGACGTAAAATAGATATAAGAAATACATTATAAATTTTATGCAAGTGGGGTGGCAGTACGAGACGATAGGTAACGGGTCCAATTTTCTCTTGGATTCTGAATGGTCCTATAAATTGAGGTGACAACTTTGTTCCCTTCCTGAACCGTATGGTACTCTTATTAGGCCTGATGCGAATGAAAACCTGGTCTCCCACTTCATAACTCCGGTCGGTCCTGTGTGCATCCGCATAACTTTTTTTCCTATCCCGTGCTTCCTTTAGTCTCTGCCTAGTCTGAATTACCTATTCCTCCATCTCCTAAATCAATTATGGCCCAACTGTTACTTGGTCTTCTATTCTATCCCAACTCAATGGCGTTCTACATGGCCTCCCATACAAAGCTTCGTAGGGTGGCATTCCGATGGAGCTATGATAACTGTTATTGTAGGTAAACTCTACTAAAGGTAGGTACTTCTCCCACTGGTTTGATTATCCATTACATACATCCTAAGCATGTCTTCCATGACTTGATTTACTCTCTCATTTTTCCCATCTGTTTCAGGATGATAAGTTGTGCTTAAGTTCAACTGAGTCCCCAACGCTGACTGTAAACTTGTCCAAAACATAGAAGTGAATCTGGAGTCTCAATCTGAAATTATCTTCTTAAGTATCCCACACAAATGGATAACCTCGCTTACAAACACACGTGCCACATCAGTGACATCGTAAGTATCTCTAACTGGAATAAAATGAGCACTTCTTGGTTAACTTATCAACTATCACAAGAATGGCATTGTGTCTATGGGATGTGAGTAGCAACCCCACAACAAAATCCATGGAAATGACTTCCCATTTGGACATAGGAACATCATGTGGTTGTAGGAGGTCTATCAGGTGATGGTGTTCGGATTTCACTTGTTGACATTCTAGGCACTTGGCGACGAAATGGACTACATCGTGCTTCATGCCTACCCAAAGAAGAGTTTCCTTATATCTGCGTACATCTTCTCCACACCCGGATGCGCACAATAAAGTGCTCTATGGGATTCCTTCAGTATGATGCTTCAAATATCCCCATTCTCAGGGATGTACATCCTTCCTCAATATCTTAACAATCCGTCTGTTTCCAGACTATATCCTTCATACTTTGGATCTAACTACCTCCCTCTCTGGAGGCTTGAAGTAACCTTTAAATACCAACTGTCTCCTTGGAGTTGTGTCAACACATGTTCCCTCAGATTGACCTTTAAGGTTACCAAGGAGAAGATATGTGGTCTCCTACTCAAGGCATCTGCAACCACATTTTCCTTTCCCTTGATGTACGACATACCAAAATCGTACTCACTCATAAACTCACTCCATTGCCTTTGCCTGGTGTTCAGATATCTTTGAGTGAAGAGATGTTTTAAACTTTGATGGTCTGTTTTGAGCTCAAAGTTTCGCCCCACAAGATAGTGCCTCCAAATTTTCAGAACTAGCATTACAGCTGCCAACTCTAAATCATGAGTCGTGTATAGATATTCATGTTTCTTCAACTTCCTTGATGCATAAGCTATCACTCCTCCATCCTACATTAGCACGATCCCCAACCTTTGCTTCGAGGCATCCATGCAGACTGTGAAGTCCTTTTCCATATCTGACACTCGTAGAATTGGTGCACTAGTTAGTAACCTCTTAAGCTCAATGAATGCACTATCACATTCTTCTTTCCAATCATACCTGACCCCCTTTTGTTGCAAGGTGGTGATGGGTTTTGCTATTTTTGAGAATCCTTCTACAAATCTTCGGTAATAACCTGCTAGCCCCATGAAGCTTCTCACTTCATGGGCATTTTTCGGCACTGGCCACTCCATAATGGCCTTTACTTTTTCTGGTCCACAGATATTCCTTCGCCGGAAATGATATGACCTAAATAGTGAATATCATTCTGGAAGAAGGAACACTTCAACTGTTTCCCATACAATTTGTTCTCTCTAAGGCAGGACAACACTACTCGTAAGTGTTCCTCATGCTCTCTTTCATTCTTGAAATAGATGAGGATGTCATCTATAAGGACTTGTACAAATCGATCTAAGTACTTCTGGAATACATCGTTCATGAGGCTCATGAATACTGCTGGCACATTGGTCAATCTGAAAGGTGCGTCGACGAACTCGTAATTTCCAAACCGAGTTCGGAAGGCATTTTTTTTTGGGGATATCACCTTCCTTAATCCTTAACTGATGATACCCTGATCGTAAATCAATCTTAGAGAATACCACTGCTCTTTTCATCTAATCGAAAAGGTCATCTATTCGCGACATTGTGTACCTATTTTTGACTGTAGCACGGTTCAAGTCTCTTGTAGTCTATACACAATCGTAAGGATCCATCCTTATTCTTTATAAAAATTACTGGTATGCCTCTAAGGTGAGACACTTGGACTTATTATCCCTAAGTCCAGTAACTCTTTCAACTGTATTTTCAATTCACAAAGTTTCGGCGCTATCATCCGATACGGAGTCTTGGAGATTGGTTCTGCACCAGGTTTTAGCTCAATAGTAAAATCAAGCTCCTTCTTAGGAGGTAACCCTGGTAAGTCGTTTGGACAAACATCCTTAAATTCTGACAATACCGGGTACTGATCTAATGAGGGTCCCTTCCTTTCATTCATCGCTTCCACTACATACAATCAACACCCTTGTCTCAAGCATCGCTTAACCTTCATAGTTGATATAAAGCGTAATGACACTTTTCTCTGTACACCCTGGATCTCTACTGGCCTTCCTTCATGGTCGACACAAAGCACCTTCTTTGCAAAACAATTTACCATGGCTCGGTGAGCTACTAACCAATCCATTCCAATGATTAGGTCATATGCCTCGAGAGCAGTGACGTATACCTTCAACCTGGTAGTACACACTCCTAGGTCTACTATACAATTATCGACACTAGGTCATACCACTTGTTTTTCCCCTGAAGCCATCTCGACTTCTTTAAATTCATCATGCTTTTAGGCTACCAACCCACTCTTTTCTAATGTAGATGGCGAAATGAAACTATTTGTAGCACCAGAATCAAATAAAATCTTAACCTTGGTATGATTTAGCGTACCTGTTGACTCCACCACCGTGGATTGATGTTCTGCCTGGCGATTATTAACTGTTGTGTAAATCTGGTGGCTACCACTTTCTCTTCCCATCGAGGCCTTTTCTTCTCTATGCACAATCCTAATTGTAACTCTGGGCAGTCACGCTGGTAACGGTGTCCTCCACGTCCCTAACAGGTAACATGGGATTGAACCTGCGCACTGTTCTGTGACTATCTCTTAAACGAATTCCTTCCACTGGAACCCCTGCCCCTACTAGCTGTCCCCTGAGATGGCTGTGGACCTACCTGCATCATTGGGGATGAACGAGACGCTGCACTCGTTGCCATCAAAATCCCTGCGGCTACTGTCCTTGGCGCGACTCTGTTACCATATGGCAGTGGCCTTGAGCCCCCTCCCCTGGGAAATGTCCTAGGGGCCTTCCCGATGATTCTAGGACGATGCAGAAAGGTTGACCTCATACCTCCATTCAAGTTCATGTGTTCCCCTGTGTAACGTGCATTTTCCACTGCTTCTGCTACTGAAGACTGGTGGAATGGAATGAAAGGGCTTGGCGATTGGCTTGATGAATTCTGTGTAAGGTCTCATGAGCCTGACGCTTGGATAATCGGAGATTATTCTTCAGGCTAGTACTTTTCTATTATTGATAATTAAACTATTTATATGCGAATTTATTTGTAAAAGTGATATGTGTGGCGCGTTGGTGTTATTGCTCTTCTTAAGGCGCATCGCTTGGTGGGTGGTCTTGGGTTCAAAACCCATGGACCCTCTAAAATTTTAATTAACCTTTTAATGTGTTTTAACTTTACTCTAAATACAACATTAATTTAATTAAAATTTTAATTTGATAATTAGTTACACTAATAATTTTAAAGTTACATAATTATTTAAAAAAAAAAAAAAATTACTTTATACTAAATTATCATAAATTAACTTTAAATTAATTTACCCTAAATTAACATAAATTATAATTTAGTGTAACCACTTAATTAACTTTAAATTAATTTAATTAAATTATATTAACCTAAATTATCTTTAAATTAATTTAAAGTTAATTATCTTTACACTAAAATAATAAAAAAAATTAAACGAACACGCACACAATTTATAAAAGATTATTTTTTTTTAAATAAATAATAGAAGAAATTCAAAATAATTTAAAAAAAAGTGTGGGCACGCATGGATTCCACGTGCCCGCCTTGCTTCCTCCAGTGCCCCCCCCTCCCCATCTTAAACCTAACCTTTTTCGTTGTAACCCTAATTCCTCTTTTCCTCATTGTTTCCTCTTGCAAAGTCTCTGGTTACCTGGTCGGCCGCCATGGCCTCTTCTCATGGCTTCTCCTCCTCATTTGTTAGGCATTTAGTTTCTGGAGTTGGTTGCTGGCTTGTATTGTTGTTTGGTTAATGATTTGTGTGCTGGTGTTCGACGCTTGTGCTTGGTTTGTATGTTGAGTTTGATAGTTGTGTGGCTGAGGTGCGGTGTAAACACAATGCTCCTCATGAGCTACCCTCCGTTTAATTTGCGTTGAGCGTTGGTTGGTATTTTGAGTTTAGCATCTCTATGGCTGAGGCGCTTGGGTGTTTGTCTTGCATATATATATATATATATATTTTTATTTATTAATAAAAAAAAAATTATTTCTGCTGTGCAACTCGGGGTATGTTGAGTTTAGCAACTATGCGGCTGAGGCGCTTGGGCATTTGGCTTGCATATATATATATTTTTGATTTATTAATAAAAAAAAATTATTTTCGTTGTGCAACTCTGTGTATGGTGGGTTTATGTCTTGGCTTGTGGTTGCGCTAGGCTGGGACGGGTTGTGATATGTAGAATCCCTCGTGGGCTCCTCCCCCTGGCTTGCTGCATGGTTGGCGGGCTTGGTTCCTGCGCCTTTACCCTCATTTTATGGCTTTAATGCCGCTTGCTGAGCATCCCTCCTAGTTCTATTGTTGTTATCTCCACCCATTGCAGTGCCAGTATCCTCGCTGGTTTCAAATGTTGGAAGCATTGAAGGCTGATCTTGCCAAATTTGGAGAAAATGATGTGTGTAACTAGAATAGGAACTTTTTAAGACACCCTTGGCTCTGCAAACCACCGTGATGGAATGCCTTCCAAAATAAGAGTATCTAAATGCTGCACCATATGCCTCATACCATACCCTCGACTTCTCACTGCATGAAACTCCTCCCAACTCATTTTCATCTTCTGAAAGTCATCCTCTGCAGGGACCTCCACAGCGATCCGCACCTTCAAACCCTCGAAATTCAATTCCACACCGTCCAACCACGTAATTCTTCCATTCTTCGAACATCTCATTCAAACTCCTAGTCTCCTCCCTCGTTCCTCTCTCTACTTTCAATAAATCCCACAAATAGACTACCCCAGAGGCCACGGGTTTGAATCTCTTCATCTCCTTCAAGTCCTTGAAATTCTCAACAGCAATGTCCCCATCGGAGACTTCGATTGCGAGGGAATCCTTGAGGAGATTTGTGAGAGAAAGCCTTAGATGCCATTCGTCGATAGGCTTGAGGAAAATGTCTGAGCATGTGAAGGAGAGGAGGATTTTGAGCCTTGGGATAAGAGAGAGGTTATTGTCCAGAATTAGCGACTCCATTGGTAGTACCTCTAGTTGCTTCGCCACAGCCATGGCCACTTGAATTTGTTGGTATCAAAGACTTGGTGTCATTCCAAAATTTAACAATCTGGCAAGATATCGGTGTCTAATCTTGTATAGAGAGTTGTCGCAATTTAGCGACAGCACTCCACTTGTGAATTTAGCACTGTCAAATACGTGCATATTGGGGCTCCCAGCATAGGGGATGTTCGGCCTGAGATATTTGCTGATGGGTTACACTGGCAAAAAAAAGTTAAGTTGTCGTGGTGTGAGCACGATGTATTGAGATTCCGAGGTATGTTTTTGGAAAAGTCCATCTATAAATGCACCAATGGTGATAGATAGGGCTGCAATAGATTTTGTGGGAAGTTTCGAAAGTCTTGGGGATCGTAGTTCTATCCAATCAGGCACTTCTCCTAGCTTAGTTGATTTAGTGGACATAGTTATGTGATCCAGTATTTGTCCTTTAGTGGCAGACCTGCCAATCTTGTCATCATTGGATAATGGATATCAACGTGGGCTTGTGCCAACTGATTTAGCAATGCGGTATAGGATTTATTTGTCTGTGGGAAGCTTCGTGCTTCAGGATAATTATCTTACCTTTAATCAAGTCTTTGTTCATTTTCAGCCAAAGAAAACTATTATAAATCAATTCATTTATACCCCTATTTTTACCACCATAGATTATCAGTGATGTTGTTATACTTCTAAGTTCTTCATTCAAGTCAAATCACTTGTGACAGTTCAGGTGCTTAAGCTTTTATACCCTAATTGGAAATAAAAAATAGTGCCAGTGTAGGTTTTCTATACTTTGGTCGATCTGTATAAAATTTTTATTTTCTCTATTAAGTAACTTTTACCTCACATTGACTTGAGGATTTATATTTGCATTAATGTAGACATAACTGCCAACAAGTTCCTCAGATTTCAATTAATTTTCAATGACAATTGACATAATTACTTATGCTTGAACTATTCAATTCACTTTTTGCTGGAATGTCTGCTACTCTACCCGATTCCATTAAAAATACTGCTTCATTGTAGATGTACCAATGTACAATATTGTCTTTTAATAATGTTTTTGATCTTGTTTGACACTGGTTTGGAGAACTTGTTATCTGATTCTTAGTACTGAGTTTATGTGAACTCAGAGATAGATGCGTGTTGAATGAAGAGGCTTGGCACTTGTGCGAGGCTGTGGCGCAGATGGTTAGCGCATTGTTGTGGTAACTTATGTGTTGAGCTTGTGCTGGCTTGTGTTTGTTGATGGGGTATTTTTACAAAAATATGGCTTAAGATTATGCAGTATTTCTTGTACAGTGGATTGACGTGGCCGTTTACGGATGTTTGGGCGCGCAGCTTGCGAACTCGCCTTGCGAAGAGTTTGGGCGCCCATCCTTGCCAACTCGCCTTCGTTGTTTACTTCCATAATTTTTCAAGTTTTCACTCTAGTTTTAGAGAGCTGATATTCACTTGTATTTGTTGAGATCTATCATTATCTTTCAGACTCCAGTTAGTCCCATTAGCGCTATGAGAGCAACTATTGCCATTCTGGGTACATTCCTATATTCACAGGTATAATATTTGTGTATATATATAATTTTTTTTTTACTCTATTCTTATTTATTTTTTTAGTTTTTCATTATATAAAAATATCACTCTATACAGATATCATTCTGTACAGGTGAGGATTCTCACAGGTTTGAAGATTTTACAGGGTAGGTTTCTTACAGGTTTGAAGGTGAACAAGCCTCCTTCAAACTTACAATAGTTTTTAAATTTTTTTTTTTGGGTTTATTTCTGGGTTGATTCTAAGTAGGTGGGTAGGCTCTTGGCTTCAGATTTTGGACCAGGGCTCTGATACCATGTGTAGAGACTGAAATGAACTAAATTCTATTAAATCCATAAATTGAAATAGTAAACTTCTACTTCTACGAAGAAAACTCAGTAATTTCTTTTAATTCGGCATATAAGCATGTTAAATTAATTAATGAAGAACAATTTCATAACAGAATAAGAATTACTTAACAGAATAATACAAATTTACCTCTTCCTGATGCTAATTTCTCCATTGACCCAGTTGTTCAACCTGCTTTCCATTGACCCGGTTGTCCAGCCTGCTGCTTTGCTGCTGCCTGATGCGCTGACCAACTCTGCCCAAACCGACTATCCTCCTAGCCAGCTAGGAGCAGCCTTTATGGCTCCCTATCTCCAGAAAACTGAAAGGAATCCTGGCCCCTGTGCCCAAAACCCCTAGCAACCCAGTGCCCCCTACAATGATACTCAAAGACTGCAGAACTCTACCACAGAACCAAAAAAGCCAAGCCAAGAAATCAGTACTCTCGTCCCCCTCCAAAATGCTTCCTCCCCAAAATAAAAAATTATCCTCCAAAATGCTTCCTCCCCCCCAAAAGAATGCCTTCCACCGTAAGACTCTCCCCATCATATTCCCCCTTCACCGACTCTCCCTCTCATTAATTCCCTTATCCCTTTATTTATTATCTTATCCCCTTGTATTTATTATCTTATCTTATTCCCTTATTAATATCTTATCCTTATGTTTAATGTCCTATCCCCTCCCGTATACGTAAGTCTTTAACAAATTAAGCTTATTAACCCCTTTAATTCTTTACTTAATTAATTAATGAGTCAATTAATAATTAATTAATCCTTGACAGTCATGAACAAGTAATTAATAATAATTAATTAGTTAATATTATTTAAGAAATAATTATTGTTTAGCTAACTTTTAGGACAGTTAGATTATTAAATTAATTATAATTAATAATCCTATACATCTATTTAAGCAGGGTCATTACAAAAGAAGATAATCAAAGAATAAAGAAGTTTCATGAAGTACAGGAAATTCTAGTACCAAGCTTCCAGAAAACTCCAGCCTAAAAAAAAAAAAAAAAAAGGATGAACTCTGACAATCTACAAGCTTCAAATACAAAGGCAATCTGATATGCTATGGGTATTGATTATACAATGGTAAAATTAAAGGTAACATGGTATTATTTATTTTCCTTTGCTTATAAAACTACAATAGGCATGAAAATGTATACTAGATCTTATGACCTTAGTGTTAAAACCATGTATCTAACTTTCACTTCCCTCATACCCATATGCTTAACCTTAATCAATCCTCTCATCACATAAGCGCTTTAAAATGATTGAAGGCAAAATCACATCAAAAGTGTGAATACAGAGCATGTCTAGTAATGATGAGCAACGAACATTCTTCATCCTTAAGCAATCACGAACGTATCTTGTGTCATGAGCCACGATTCAACATCAAATTCACCGCTCAGGAGTCCAATCACCTATCCAAAACAACAATGATTCTTTGACACCCAACGTTTCATCCCCATCATTGCATTAACGGGAAAAAATGAAATGGCTTATCTGGGTGGCAAAACCATCCAGATGAGCCTCATCTTGTCTTAATTTTCCTTTACGACATCTTTACTTAGACTCACCATCCGAATTAGCGACGCCATCACCATAGTTGTTTTTCCATTACCAAATTTTCTCCAGTTCCGAGCTTACTCCTCCATGCGATCTCTGGTATAAAATACTTACCCTCATCAGCTGACTAAATCCTTGCGCTATAGCCTGATTTTTTTTCTCACAATTTATAAAGATGGTTGTAAGTAGACATGAACCGGTCTTCCAGATTTATAGAGAGACCGAGGAGTTCCAACTGTGTAAAGAGAAGTATGATAGAGAGGGATGGATGCCATTTTTGGATAAATTCATAGGTTGTCATGAGAAGGTATCTCACGCATTTATTCATGGTTACGATGGAGAGATTGCGCACATAGGCAATCTGCAGCTAACAATCAATGAAGAAACCTTAAGGAAAGCCACGAGATTACCTAATAGAGGAGCCAAGTATTTCAAAGGAGTAGGAATCAACAAGGAAATGTGCCAATGATTTTTGAAAGAAGACCATCAGCACCCTAATTGGAAAAAGGGGATTCCTAGGAGCTATATCAAGGAAGAATATTATCCAATGCTTGCTAGTCTTCAACGATTCCTCACTTGTGAGGGAAGGTATGCTATAACCTTCATATATCATCTTAAGATTCTATTACACTTTGAAGGAGGCCTTGAAATTGATTTCCCATATTTTTTATGGATGAGTCTGAACATGATGGTAAGAGGTGTAAAATCCCTATCAAAAACTGAGAAGACTAGCATTTACCATCAAGGTCTTATTAAGATGTTAGTTTTACATGAAATCAGGAAGCAAAGGATTAGCTTGAAAATCCTCATCACTCAACACCTTCCCACAAAAAACAAACCTTTAGAGGAAGCCCAACTTGCTCCAGAGAAAGATAAGGAACCTTAAAAGAAAAAGGGAAAGAAAGATAAGGTAACTCCATCATCATCCAGAATAGTGAGCCAAAACAATAAAGCTAGTAAACAAGCAGGGCCCTCTTCCATAGTCAATAAGATTTTTAAAAGTCAAGAATCAAAAGGTAAAACCAAATTAGTAGAGGAGACTTCAACAGTAGCACTTGAGGAGAAGGGTCATAAGAAAAAAACTGTGAGGAAAGAGAAGAATAGTTCAGAAAATAAAAGTGAACAGACTGTAGAACAATCCCCTGTAACCATTCCACAAATAGAAAAGAAGAAAAGGAAGCCTATGAGCACCCCTGATCCAGTACCCTCTTGTGAAAGAATCACAAGGAGCATGGAAAATAAAGAAAAAGTAGTTGTTAGTCCTCATACACATGAAGATCCAATAGATCTTACCTCCCTTTCTGAAGACCTATCAGTCCAAGATGACATCCCTAGCTTGACTGAGGAACAGGTCACTATTACTTTATGAGGGATGAGGGAGGAAGTGGAGGAAAGAGAATACATCCAGCCAGAAACAATGGAGTCAAAAAGGACCTTAACAAAAGCACATATGAAGAAAAATATTGGGGAGATGCAAAAAAAAAACCAAGAACTCAAACAAGAAGTGAAGGAATACCAACTATTGGACATGTATATCAAAAAGGAAAACGAGCAACTGAAGGAAACGAGCCAGCAACTTCAAGATGACCATGAAGAGACTTCTAATAATCTCAAGAAGGTACTAAGACTCTTACAATACATTAGGGTCATAAAAAGGGAGATGAAATCAGAAGCCTCAACCAGCAACATCATTGATCCACAGAAGTAAAGAATGGAGTCTCAAAATTTGAAAATTTTTGGGTTTGTTTCAGTTGCATGAGGACATGCAATGGTTTTGGCATGGGGGAATGTTGAGCCTCTAAATAGACATCCCCACTACCCTATTATACTCTTCATATATACCTTTTTGTTGTTGGATTACAGAGAGGGGGGCTGAATCAGTAATAACATAATTATAATCCTTTTTCTTCAAATGTTATATCAATGTAGAATTATTATCCAATAATGAGCAGTAATAAATAAACAATCACACACATACACAGTACACTAGTGTTTTATGTGGAAACCCAAATTGGGAGAAAACCATGGAATGCTTTTTCTTATATGTCTTGAAGAATTACATTCATTGGAAGCACCAACTTCCTTTGTTTTCCAGCTGCAACTGGAAGGAGGCTCCAACCCCCTAGTTTCTCAATCTACAACCCGAGGGAAGCTCTAACTCCCCAAATCTCTGGCTACAACTAGAAGGAGGCTAGAACCCCCAATGTTCTCTAGCTACAAATGGAAGGTGGCTACAACCACCTGTCCTTGCCCCATCCTGCCACCCTGAAGTAGAAGTAGAATGATGGAACCATTGTCACACTATCACTGTGAGATATACCACTGTAAACCTGTACCAATAAATCTGAACCATGCATAAACCTGTACCTCAACCCATAATCAACCTGTGCCACAAAAAAGTTCATCAACCATGCACCAACCTGTAATCAACATGTACCATAAACAAGTGCATCAACCATGCGCCAACCTATAATCAACCTGTACCATAAACAAGTGCATCAACCATGCACCAACCTGTAATCAACTTATACCATAAACAAGTGCATCCAACCATGTGCCAAGTATGTACCAATAATGTGTCAACTACTCATCAACTATGACTCATCAATATGTACCAACATAATCAACTATACACCTCATGTATGTGCGCCAACTCATCAACTACTTGTCTCATCCATGTACTCAACATGTACCTCAAACAAAATCCCTCATCAATTTCATCATCCAAATCTCATTTGTAGCTCTTTAATAGACCTAGTGTATATGATCAAATTCCTTCAAACCTTCCTTAACTTTAAAAACAAGAGACTAACATTTTCATCAAACTTTTCTTTAGTCTCACATGCCTAGTTTTGGATTAGACAACAACCCTAACTTGAAGTAATCATAAATTTGAACCTGTAATGTATAAATATCTGAAACTGATACACAATGTTCTTCAGTGTGTTTTGTGTGATTCCTCCAAATGGAACTACTTGGAATCTCTCATAAAAGGAGTTATAGCAAAAATGACATACCTTGCTGAATTCTGTCTTATTCTAGAGATCAACCTTGTAGAGAATGCCCCGCACAACCTATTTGATGAAATGATCTGAAAATATTAAAAAGAATACAACAGAATGTACCCTAACTAAAAAAATTTGTCTCACTTAATTTGGATCTGTTATGAATAATTTATGACGTTTTTACTCGAAACACCTGATTTTGACTAGTTTCAGGACTGGCCACAAACCCTATTTTCCACAGAGTGTAACTCCCAAAATACAACGACCCACAAGCTTAATTTTTAACCACAGATACTTGGATATGTTTTCTCACTTGAATAGAAATTTCAGGATCTTAATTATTATAGAAAAAAAGTTATAGCGAAAATGGTGAGATGACCTGAAAATAACATACCTTAGAAAACACCATCAAAAGAATTTATCCTTCCTTGCATTTCGGCATTCTTTTCTTCACTTTCCTCATAATTTCGGATTATATATCATTTTTATACCTCAAACACCTATATATATTCAATATTCTCAAGTTTGTTTCAAATGAGAGAGCCTTGCCCCTTATTTATACTCTCCAAGTAGCTTCCTTAAAAACATCTTCTAGGTCACTTGGCCCCACTTTCTTTATTTTAGGGTTGGGTCCACTTCTAATTTCTCCATTAAAATTATTATTGAAATAATTTATTTTGTATTCAATTTGAATTATAATACACTCATAACTTCACTTTATTATTTACCTTTTAAAATCTCTTAAACCACTTTGATTACTTTGACCTTTTTGGGCTTCTAGATGACATATGAGGGTCCTCCAACTTCGTAAGGCCATAACTCTCAAACCGTGAGGAGTTATGTGAAATTATACATACCACCAGAAATGGCATGACATGTACTATCCATATAGAATAGTATTATCTGAAAATATATCATAACTCATACCATTACCCATCAAACAAACTTGGGTCCATTACCCAAACCTGGGGTCTCCAACTTCTCATGGCCATAACTCTCTAACCGTGAGGAATTATGTGACGTTCCACATACCATCGGAAATGACATGAAAAGAACTATCAATCTAGGATATTTTATCTAACAAATTCACTTTCCTTCATCTCATTATTTGATGCAGAAGCATCGCCAACACATCAAGCGAGCCAACGCGAAAGTGAAGGACAACTAGACAAGCCAACGCCAATTTTGAAAAACACCTTGAAATTGTTGTGCGAACATTAATGTAACAATTTAATGAAGTGCACTTGTATATTGTAAATGGACCTTGAGTGGATTTTTCTCGTCCTTTAGTAGGTAGACGACATTTAAAGTAGTTAATGAAGGTAGATAGGAATTAATTCTAGACTAGACAGTTGAGAGTGCAAGAGGGAAACGGGATATAGACACCCTCATTGTGCATTGTAACAGGATGATGATGAAGCAACATCGTTGAAGAGAGAAAGAGCATACAGAGAGTTGTGTAAGAACACCCATGTACAGACATTTGAATTAATAGAAAGCTTGGATTCAAATTCATGGTTTGTGTTGTTCTCTGTGTATTGATGTTGATATTCTCGTGAATGTGTGATTTCTGTTATACATTTTCTTTTATATGCTGTGTATATGATTTTATGGCTGAATTGAAGTCTGAGAGGAAGTAGGAATGAGTTTCAATTGTTTCTCTATCTGAGCCAGAGATTCCTGCAAGGAGTGCAGTCGAAGTGTCCCCAAGGAGTGCGTTGACAGAAGGTTCAGGTAGTTTAGCTTTTGTTCTCATTCATACAGAAGTGTAGATAGGCATAGGAGCCATGCGAAGAGTGCACAAGCCGGGTAAAAGGCTCAGGGTTGCGAACTTGAGTGAAAAATTGAAAGACTGCT
>JASDQU010200637.1:8989-19194 GCA_032191745.1 Picea mariana
ACAGGAATATCAAAGTTAAATTGTACCTTGAAAGACGATGTTCTTCCAAAGTGTCCACTTGATGAAGATGCACCTGATGCTATCAGTAGGTGTTGAAGAATGTGGGAAAAAATCTCCATTATTTTGTTCCTCTATCGTGTGAGAGCTTGCTCAAGCAACAAATTGATAGGATCATTTGCTCCGTCTTTTTTCTTTTCTTTCACCATTAAGGGTTTCTTGGGTATGTGAGAGTGATTGTCTTCAAGAGAGACAAGCTTGAGATCTAACTTTCTATACTCGGACCTTGTCGGGGACATGCATTGAGAAAATGATCAAGAGCAACCTGCTCTGATACCACTGATCCGGATTATTTTCAGCACGAAATGAGAGAGGAGATATAATAAAGAAATGCACAGAGATATTGTAGATATTCAATAATATAACAAAAATGTATCAGAGATGCAAAAATAAACAAATATATACAGTAATACATAATTTCTATTAATCAAAGAAATGTACAGAGACAGTAAAAATACAAAGTGGAAGACTCGCTAGAATGGTGGTAACTTATCTCTGAGAATAGATGTGACGGCTAATCGCATTCACAAGAAGATGATTACAATGAGGATCTAAAGTCCTTTTTACAATAAAAAAGAATGCCCAAAACCCTATACATCCAAAAACCTAACCCTAGGAGATGAAGCACCAAAAGTCATGTGGGCCCCGTTTGGCTAAGTTAGTACATCAACTTCACGGGGTCGTAACTTTTGCATACGATCTCCGTTTTAGGCGTATAACATATCATTGGAAAGGTATTGTCGAGGAGATTCATTTTGGGGGTGAAATCATGCCTTAGGCTATAATTGAGAACCTATATCTTAAAAAAACTTCATTTAGGCCCTCAAAATGGCCCCAGAAGTTAAAACCTGCTAAAAATAGGAAATTGCCAAAATTGCCAGAAAGCTATTTTGAGCCAATTGGAAAAGGTGGGTGGCCACTGATATCCACCTGGATCACACTTCCTTGGGTGGGGAAGGCATGTGGGGAATGAGATGTTGTAGGTTTTCGGTTGAGTGAGCACCTGAGATGTAGTCTTTCCTGTTGACCGTGAACCCTTAGCCTAGTTAGGAACCCCTTACCTGGGTGGAGTCTAGTCCTAGCTCGGGGGTGACTCACTGTAGAGAGTGATGAATAGTGTAGTATAAGGCTGGGAGGTTCGTGGATGGTTTGCACATAGTTGGTGACATTCTTACCAAGATAAGTATCGGTTCTGTGATGAATTTACATGTTGCATTGTCATTTATGTGTTAATTTATGGGATTTATTACATGTGTGAGCATATCTGTCTGTATGTTTAAGGGTATACCCCTGTGTATGCTACATCTTTGTGATTATTGATAATACAACCTAAAAATCATATACTTACATAATGAAACTGTTTGTTTATTTGTTATATGTGAAGCTTCCGCTAGAGCATTTTATGTATATGTTTAATTGCATGCAGTTCAGTTTGTATGTATGCCTGTGTGTGTATATACATATTTTAAAAGAAACATTATGTGACATACCTCGGTTGGATATTGGGTTGTTATCATATGTTTTCAGAACTAAGTTAAGTGTCTAAGTAGTGATGTCCCCTAACTTGTTGGTGGTCGGGGAGGTACGTTACAATAGACTTCTCAAGGACTAGGCAGTACCAGCAGTAACTGCCGAACCAGGAGTAGCTGGGGGATATCTAGTCGGAGATGCTGAGAGATTTTTGAGATGGGTGGAGAAGAACCTCACTGCACTCACTCATGCAGTTCCCATGGCCAAGATTGAGGATCTCCCTCCATCGATGCAGCCTCATGTAGTTGGGGTGCCATGAACTTGGGTTCAACTCTTCCGGGATTTAGCAAATGTAGACGTTCACTATGGTAGGGCCAACAGGTCCCATGCTTAGCTAGGATGGACCTTTTATGTGTCAAGGGCACTCTTTTGTATATATTTGAGGGCATAATGTCTACGATGTATACCGAATATATATTTTTAAGGCGTTTGCATCCACCAATGTACTCTGACACTTTTTGATATATATATATATATATATGTCTTATGGATCACATTTTTACAAATGTATGTACATGTGTATGTGTGTGCAATATGCCAATCTAATACTTGATTATCTAGAGTATCTTTCATTTGATTTAATCTTCTAGGAACATGGATATACGTAATGTAATCAAAGAAACATTCTAAGAGACATACCCTAAGGAGTCGTCGGTGTAGATTAGGATCATAAATGTGGTAAAACCCATTTAACTAGGACACAACCAGATGAGAATATAAGTAGACCCAGAGGTGAGAGATACCATGAGACAAAGAATCATGAAGAAACTATATCACTGCATTGTACTCGGTGACATTGTTTGTAGCGTCACCTAGATAGATACCTCCAGAAGATAGCAACTAGGCTTGAGAAGTGAAAATCACCCAAGATGTGGAAGAAAGCCTTCGAGTGTGTCAGTTGGCATCGTTTGTGAACCCAAAGAACACCTTTGATTCACTTGAAATCTACTAGAATGAAAAATATGACATCAATAACGACACGTCCACAACACAAAAAGACAAAAACTAACTGTATAATAAATATACATATATACAAGAAGTCACCCAAGGCGACCAACCTACGAGTAATACTTTTTGAGGTAGAGCTTATTTCTAGGCTTTGCCAAATCATTTCCCTCAAATTCAACCAGACGATAAGCACCCTTATTTAAGACCTATTTCATGATGAAAGGTATGAACCACATGGGATTGAACTTTCCTGCCCCCAGTGGATCTTTATCTTGGTCACAGATATGGACAAGGTCACCTTCAGAAAAAATCTGAGGACGAATGGAATGATCATATTGACCTTCACTCATTTCTTGTGAGCCTCGTTGGCCAAGGTTGCATCATGACATTGCCCATCAAGATGCTCGAGATATAATAAGCGTTCCTCAAGTGGTGAAGTGTTTGGAAATAACTGTACTGACAACTTTAGAGATGGGATATTGCACTCTATTAGCAAGAATGCTTCCATACCCTAAACGAGTTGAAAAGGTGAGAAACCAGTAGCAACCTTTAGGCCCATAATTCTAAGTACAACATCAAATTCCAATTTGACTTGACAAAATTGATCGTTCGTTGTAGAATAGTGTTGAGGGACTTATTCACAACTTCCACCTGACAATTTGCTTGTGGGTAGTAGGTTGATGAATGCTCTTTTCTCAACCCAAGATTTGATGTTAACTCATACATCATTTTGTTCTTGAAGGGACTGCCATGGTTAGTGACAATTGCCTTCGGAATGAAAAACCTTGATATTTTCTGATTAAAAGTAAAGAGAGTTATTCTTTCACCATTGTTATTAGATGTCGGCATAGCCTCGACCCACTTTGTGAAGTAGTCTACCACTACAATTATATAACTATGCCCCTTGGATGAAGTCAGGTGGAATGTAGTAAAATCAATCCCCCACTTGGTGAAGGGACCAACATAAATGATGGGAAACATCGAAGTGGGGTGTGCCCTCATATTTCGAGAGAAGGTCTAACATGGGTGGCACTTCTTGACTGACTCAACACAATCCTTGAGTAGCGTAGGCCAAAAGTAACTAGCCCGTAGAATATTTTGGGTTGTTTACAACCTGGAGAAATGACCATCACATGCTTTAATGTGGCAATCATTAAGAATGAGTTCCACTTCTTCGTGAATAAGGAATCGACGAAGAATACAATCTACACCTCAACGATAGAGAGTGTCATTGACGATGAGTTAATTTCATTCCTGATGGCGTATTCGTCAATGCTCATCGCAAGAAGTAGTGGCGGGGCACTTCAAAGTTTGGAGATAGACTAGTGTATCTCCATACCAGGGGTCTGAAGATGAAATTAGAAAAATGATCTCCTTTAATTGATGATTCTCTGGGCATAAAATCACCTGATTTGACTGGAAGTTCCAAGGTAAGTTCCGCAAAGACCAATGGCTTTTTGGATTTCACGGAAATAAAATCCAAGTAAAATCCATGGAGGATAATGATCCCTGTACTGATCTTTCCACCGATAATGTGTCGTTTCAACAAGTATTGAAATATATTCACAATGGCTATGATGATGGTCTTGCAAAGAATAATATAATGATGAAACCACTGGACAATATGCACTACTGCCAACACAAGCTTATCAACATGGGAGTACTTGATCTTCGGCCCAACCAGGCCTCGGCTCAGGTAATAAATCATGTTCTCTTCAAGTATATCATCCTCTTGAACCAAGACCATACTGATGGTTGACTCTATGGAGACCAAGTACAATAAGAAATCTTTATTATAATTGGGAGGTTGGAGGAGAGAAACAGATGTAAGGGCATGTTTCAATTCTTTGAAAATTCCCTTTTTCAGTAAACACATTAACCCTTTAGTGATCTCGGCATATTTTGTGATAAAATTCTGAAGAAAGTTCACTTTTCCCTGTAAGCTTTGAGGTGGAGGGACTATGCACCAAGGAGGCAACTAGACTATCACCTCAACCTAAAGAGGATCGACCATGATCCCTATTGTAAAAACTATGAAACCTAGAAGATGACTCGATGTCACATAGAAACTGCATCTGTTAGGATCAAGGAGAATCTGATAGTAGCGACATCACTCAAATATTAGTCAGAGGTGCGTGGGATGATCATCTCTCTTATGAGATAGTGATGTTAAATCATTGAGATAAGCCTCGACTATATGTGTAAGGTTATGGAAATCAAAAGACATGGCCCGTTGAAAAGTGGATCTAGCATTCTTTAGGCCAAAAGGCATCTTACGATAAGAAAATGTCCCCCAAAGACATAAAAAAGTTGTTTTATGTTGGTCTTTGGGTTTGATCTGTATTTGGTTGTATCCCGAAAAACCATCCATGAAAGAAAAGACCTCACAGCCTGTGCATTCATCAAAAATATGATCGATGAATGGGGTGGGGAAATTATCCTTTGGACAGGCCTTATTCAAATCACTAAATTCCATACACACACGAATCATAACCTACTTTTTATTGACTAGAACGAGATTTGGCACCCATTGAGTCAACTGAACGGGGTAGATGAAACCAACTTTGAGCAGTTTCTCAACTTCAGCCTTAATAGTTTTCGCTTTCTGAGGATTCACTGGACAAAGATTCTGTTAGACTGGCTTGGCAGCAGGATATGTCATTATCTCATGTTTGATGATTCTTGGATCGATGCATGGCATTTCCTCATAAGACTAGGAAAAAACTTCGTGAAATTCCTTAAATAAATTTGTATAGATATGAATCTCCTCAGGGGAGAAATCCACTCCAAAGGAGGCATTCTCCACGATGCCCGGGGTTTTGGAGATGTCAATAGGTATCATTTCAGTGATAGTTTCCATATTACCCTTGACATAAACCGTGTGCATGTTCAGAGGATTAATAGGACAATACCTATCTCTAGTCATAGTCAACACGAATTCACCTACCTCTATTCTTCTTAACTCTGGGGGAAAATAAGATATGTGATGGAGATCATCCCAAGGTATTTCTGGATGAGGCAATGCCTCTAAAATTGCCTCATCAAAGGGCAATACCAAGTCTAAATAATTGATAGTGGCAAGGGAACAAGGAGCCCAAATAGGCTCAAGAACTAGATCTAACTCCTGTGCGGGAGTCAGATCAAGGTCGATCGAAACTTGTTGGACAATACTATATGAAACTTATTCCACAGACAAGGGAATGGCCATGCTAGGATTCCCTGTCCCTTCCATCAAGGAAAATGGGGAATAAGGAGTCCATGGATCATTAAAGTAAGTCATATGGAATGACGACACTTGAAAATTTTCATCCCTAGTCTAGTTGGGGACATCTGATATCATATTGGCATTGCCAGAAGGAGGAGGGTAATCAAAAGTAACCATCAAAGGTGGGAACACACCAACCCCCACATTGACGATGTGGGGATGAGGTTTATCAATCATCGGGACCGCGGATGCCCCTGATGAAGGGTCAGGCCTGGAGAAGGCAAACAAGTCAATGGTTATGATTCTATCCTCATGTGGAAACAATAATAGCCGAAAACCTGTGGCAACCATTGCATGTGTTTCATAGGTCCAACTCATTCCTAATAAGAGGTTGTAGTCAAGAGGCACATTGACCACTTCTACTTCGACGCACATGGTCTCCCCTCCCAACTACATGGGAAAACAAAGGATGATTCCATGTGGTCTGAAAGAATGAACATCAAAATAAATAAGAAGAGTAGGTGACAGAGACAAAATGTGTTGACCAATGGCCTTCTAACATGCCAAGGACATCACCTAGGTCGAGGTGCCCTCATCAACCACTATACAAAAATTATTCTGAGTAAAATATTTTGTGGGGTGAGCCACTACTATCTGAAATGCCATGTGGTAAGGGAAATGAGGTTTCAAGTCAGTTTTCTCAAGCATGATCATTCCCAGATTATAGGTCTCAGTAGATCCCAAAGAAGAAAACAAAGCCTTTCTCTATGCAGGGCATCTCTAGAGGACCTCCAAAGCAGACATCGTGCAAGGGGTTTGTGACAAATACTCTACCATAGAGTAATTATGGGCAGCCCTCGCGTTTGGATTATGGGAAGCTTTCTTGAACTCAGTTTTTGGGATGCATGTCATTGTTTCTCCCATCATCTTCTTAAGATAGAGAGGAAGAGATGGGTTTACAGCTTCCTTACCCTTTTCAGTAGTTTCCGACATTCCTTAATCATGTGCTATAGTTTCTATGTAAGTGTCACCTTTCATCATATAAAAATTCACATCTGAGGGATTACTAGAAGATGGAGGGGGTACCTAACTGTCCCCATCCGCACTCGAAGAGGCTTCAGTCATATTTTTCTCATGTGGAAATGGTTTTGTTAAAACATCAAGTTGTTGTTTCACCAATAAATTCTAGGCCTCTACAAGCTGAGGGAAGACGTGAGTCGGATGGTCCTCCGTGCAAAGTTTGCACAGATACTTCGACAATCTTTTCTTTGTATTGTCCCCACCAACATTATTGTTGGGTTTCTTATCCCCTTTACCCTACTTGTTTTGTTGTTTTTTCTTTCCATCAGGCTGTTGGTTGGCCTTCATGTTTGTTGACTTAACACTCTATACATTCAACGTTTGGGTTGGGGGGACAACCAAACCATAGGTATGGCCGACAGCTATCTACTTTATCGAAAATTGTTGCAATTGATTTGACAACTGATTAGTGGGATTTGGTTGTGATGAACCAACTATACCAACGACATGTGGTCTAGACTTGTGTCTGGCCTTGTCAGGGATGGACCATGGCGCGTCTAGAAAAATATCATAGAGTAAACTAGACTGAGAGTATATCAGTTCGAGTTGGTGTGCTCTCATTATTGCCTCCTCATTTGAAAACTCTCTCAACGTTGCAACGTCCTTGGATAATTGAGGTACCAAATAATTAAGGAACCACTCGAGAAGGAATGTTGGTGGGACCTATACCTTTATCAAACTCTTCGGATGCCTCCATTCTCGGATGTGATCTAAAATATGATCGGTCGTTGTCTGCTAAAAGTTGGCCACCAATTCAGTGTTGGAATCATATCTCACATGTAGTTGGAAATGGTTGAGAAAAACCATCGCCAAATCGCTAAAGTAAGAGTATCTTGAGAAGTCAAGATCGATGTACCATTTCATGGCTCCCCCGATGAGAGTGTGTTGAAACAAGAACAACTATATGGAGTCATCTCGCAACATGTTTGATGATCACCATAGGTGGAAGGTGGTCACATGATCACCTAGATTTTCTCTAGGCTTACCTTCGAACTCTGGGATGTCTAAGGGAAACTTAGTCAGCATGAGAGGCCATCGCGGATCATGACAAATTGGGTCATTTAACAACCTTGACAATTTTGGAAAATGTAACGTCACAAGAAACTATAGTTTGGGCTGATTACTATGTACAGGAAAAAATGATCCTAGAGTTTGATTGGTACCAGGTTGCCAGTAAACGTTTGGTTGCTGAATAGGGTTCTGTTATACACCATGGCCTTGGACAGCATACGAATACTGCGTTTATTGGGACATCATTGACTGAATATTGTAATTGGACATTGAGGGTTGGGCGGGGATTTCTCCCTCTGTCAATTTCCAAATATTCTGGAAAGGGTTTCCCTCTGCCGATCCGACGGGCATAGGTATTGAGCCTTACCTGGGGTTCCATTGACCATGGAAGGGGTTTCCCTCAGTCGGCATCCTTGATGAGGGAACTTATCCCTAACACAGATTCCAAAGTACTTTTGAGGAGAATACTATTATGTTTGCCCCCTGTGTTGGAATAGTAACCTGCATAAGATTATCTTGTCCAAAACAAGGGTTTCCCTGGGTTGAGATGAGAGCTGACGAAAAAATGTTATTACTAAACACACCGAACAAAGAGAAGGAAATTGAACCCACCGACATGGTGTATGAACAAGTTCCTATATTGCATGCTTCGAACAAGCTATAGATCATGGTCGACCCAACAAGTTGTTGGGGAGAATCACTTAGCGAGGGGGATGAAGGAGGTATATGACCCCTACTGTAAGGGATATATTTATAGGGGGATGAGGTGCCCCCCATGGAACCTTGAAAAGGAGTGTTTGAGATCCCTGCCCCCAAACCCATAGTATGTAGGGTGGAGTAGGTGAGGATGGAGTTCATATCAAAGTCAGGCATTCTGTATGAAAAAAGAGGGCCTGCCACATTCTATGTGAATGAAGCAGTGGTCGTTGTTGTATAAGGAATCAAACCACTACCCGAAGTAGAGGTGGTCAAGACCATTGTAGCCTGGACCAGTGAAGGTGAGTGAGGAGGTGGAACACTCCCTGTAGTGACAGTTGTTGAGGGAGTGCGAGGACTACCTGATGAAGTAGCAACATTTGCTTCCATAGCTTCTTGCAAGACTATCTGACACTCGTGATGCATTTCCCTTGGAGGGAAAACTTGTACAAAAAGTGGTAGTGACAAGTCAGTGATCGGAGGGTTAAAGGGATCGAGAGATTCTACTCCAAGTTTACAAATAGTCAATTCCTCCAGATTCAAGTGCTCTCCTCTCGGATCTGGCTCAAGCAAAGTTTCCTACGACCCGGTCGCCTCAAATGACCCTTATTGGTCAATTCTTCACCATAATAGTGGCATTGGTGGATCCAAAGTAACCGATGATAGGACTTGAAGCCTTTGTGACCAATGGAGCTCTTGATCTTCCACTTTGTGAGAATATCAAAGACACAATAAGGCTTTTACTAACATTTGAAAACAAGCACTCACTAGAAAATTTCCTACAAGATAAGGAAACTAAAACACTATCTAGTTGGAAGAAAAGTTATGCCAGCCAACACTAGAGAAACTTATCGGTGCAAGTGAAACTCAAACATGGAAGCACCCTCTAGGTATAATCTGAAAAGCGTGGCTCGAAGTCTACAATAGGTACCACGGTATACTCCCACATCCACCTGTGTAAGTCCCTAAAATAAAGGAAACTAATTTTCCAGCTCGCGAACAATCACTAGGAGGGTACAGTCGACAGTCGGGTGGACCACAATTAGCAGGGTAACAAGCATGAAACCTACTGAGGGTATAAAAATCAAGTGGTCCGGAAGACAACTGAGTATCCTGAACGGATTCGAATTCCACAAAGCTTTGTAGGCAAATGAAACAGACAGTATCCCACGACATGTCCTCAATATGTGTTCCCTTCTACACTTGGTCCGGCTTTGGAGGGGTTTTCTCCACTACCTTTCTACACGCGACCTCATGTTTAGCCCTTGTGTTAGAGGGGGGCCTCGGATAATTTTCACGTTTACTGGACTTTTTACACTCCCTAGCTCTGACTCCAATGTTTTTTTTAAGCGTTGAAGAGTTTCCTCTCCAACCTAATTCAAGGCTCTAGCCTAAACTAGTTGATTGACCCTACAAAGATAAAGTGTAGCTGATTTTAATTAGCGTTTATTTTAAATGGCTTGTTTTAACTCAGGGAAATGGAAATGAAACTAGTGATGTGTTTTGAGAGATGAAAAAGAGGAGAAGTAAACGAAACTGAAAGAAAAATTACTTCTAGTTAACAATACATATTTGCAAGTAACTCTTTAACCAACTTTTCATAACTAATTTTTTCTAGGATCTTTCAGAAGAAAACCCAAAACAAAATTTCGCTCGACTATGAGCTACTTAATTTTCT
>JASDQU010200638.1:6602-19136 GCA_032191745.1 Picea mariana
AGTACAAGCTATATGCCAACCTGGAAAAATTCTCCTTCGGCATGGACAGGGTCCATTACCTAGGCTACATCATTGATCAACATGGCGTACATGTGGATCCAGCCAAGATCCAAGTCATCTGTGACTGGCCAACCCCAACCACACCCACTGAGCTTCGGAGCTTCTTGGGCCTTGCCAATTTCTACCGCAGGTTTGTGTTGGGATTATCCCATATTGCATGCACCCTCAGCCAAATAACCAGGGGTGGTGGTAAGGTGAAATTTGTGTGGGGTTGGCCCCAACAACAATCGTTCAATTATTTGAAGCAGTGCTTGTGCTCAGCCCCATTACTTTCACTACCAGACCTGCAACAACCCTTTCAGATTGAGACTGATGCTTTAGGCTATGTTGTGGGTGTCATTCTCATGCAGCACAACCACCCTATGGCCTATCATAGTGAGAAATTATTATATGTTGTCTGTAAGTACCCTACTTACAACAAAGAAATGTACTCCATTGTGCAAGCCTACCGCCAGTGGAGACATTACATTCTTGGGAGGGAGATAGTCATCCACACTGATCATAAGCCACTACAGTTCATGTAGACATAAGAAAAATTGCAAAATGACTGCCATCAAAAGCGGTCCACATACTTGTAGCAATTCCACCTCAACATCAAGTATAAAATAGGAAGAACCAACCGCGTCGTTGATTGCCTCAGCAGACCACCAGTTGCAACACTCACCACAGTGCTAGACTCCTGTAGCCATGAGACCTCTAGATGGCCCCAACTCTATGAGACAGACCCAAACTTCGCCACCACCTACCAAATGTTGGGTGCAAAGGTAGTTGTCGATAATTTCCATCTTCAGGATGGGTTGTTGTGTTGTCTGAGCCATATATGTGTTCCCTCAAGTGAGTGAGCGAAGCTGATATGGGAAGCCCACTACAATCGGGTGGCAGGACACTTCGGCATCGAAAAGACAGTGGTGATGCTATAAAAACATTTCTATTGGTCAAAACTTTGACAGGAGGTCAGCAAGTAGATCAGGTCTTGCACTACCTGCACTATTGCCAAACCAACCACTAAGAAACAGGGCTTGTACACCCCTCTTCCCTACTCCTAACAGACCATGGGAATCCATCTCAATGGACTACATGTCAGGCCTCCCGTCCACCAAGAGGGGAAATGACTGTGTTTTTGTGGTTGTCAATTTCTTTTGTAAGATGGTGATTCTGGTTGCTTGCAAGAAGAGCAACACATCAGAAGCCACTGCCAAGCTCTTCTTTGAACGAGTCTGGGTACATTTTGGAATCCCACAAACCATTGTCTCATATCAGGATAGTCGATTTCTCGACACATTCTGGTTGAGCCTCTGGTCACTGTTGGACACCAAGCTCACCAAATCCATGGCCTTCCACCCCCAAACAGATGGCCAAACTGAGGTCATAAATTGAATGATCATGCATATATTGCACATGTATAATTCCAATCACCCTTGCACATGGGATGAGAGTCTTCCCTATGTCCATCATAGCTACAACTGAGCCCTGCATAGCTCAACCGGCCACAACCCCTTTCAGGTGGGGTTGGGATTCCAACCTTTCGGTCCCATAGATGTTGTACTTCCCCTTACGATCACCTCGACCGACTCCTCTCTTGCTCCAACTGAGGCTGACAAAGCCACCCAGTTCATTGAGAGGATCTAGCACATCCGCCGATAGATTCAGGATATCCTACATAAGTCCAATGACAAGTACAAGAAGCACCATGATCAACATCGGGTTCCACATAAGTTTCAAGTGGGCGACAAAGTTTGGTTGCACTTGCAGAAAGAACGCCTTACATGACCCCATCGGAAGCTTTGCCCACTCCATTATGGGTCGTACACCATCACCAAGGTTGTGGGGGATAATTCTTTTGCACTCAACATTCCTCCTTTCCTTGGCCTACACCCAGTGTTCAACATGGACCTCCTTCGGCCTTATTTCCCACCATAATTGGATATCTCAGACGTAGCAAAATAGCTGACACCAACAGAGCTCAACCCTGAATGCATACAATAGGCATCCCGTGATCAGATTGTGGACACACAAATCAAGGGCACTCGACAAAAAATGATCCATCTTTATCGAGTTGTCAAAGTAGGGCAACTCCTGCACCAAGGCAAGTGGCTCACCTGGGGCCAAATTTAGCAGAAATTTCCTCATCTGATGGGGGAAATCAACGCAATGGTGACCATTTATTCCTAAGGATGGAGGATTGATCCAGGTGGATATCGATGGCCACCCACCTTTTCCAGCTAGCTCAAAACAACTTTCTAGCAATTTTGATAATTTACTATTTTTAGTCGTTTTTCGAGTCCTGAACTTCCAGAGCCATTTTGAGGCCCTAAACGATGTTTTTTGGAGTATGTTGTGGTCAAAAAATTTCATCAAATTTTGTGCAACTGTTGTATTCCTCATCTATATCTTTCCAATGGGCTATCATACGCCTAAAATAGAGATCGTATGTAAAAGTTACGACCCTGGGAATTTGATGTACTGACTTACCCAAATGGGGCCCACATGACTTTTGGCACTTCATCTCCTAGGGTTAGGTTTTTGGATGTTTAGGGTTTTTGAAACTCCCGTTTATTGTAAAAATACCTTGAGAACCTCATTGTGATCATGTTCTTGTGAATGAGTGGAGCCGTCACATCTCTTCTCAGAGATAAGCCACCACCATTCCAGCAAGCTTGTTTTCCGCTGCATTTTACAGTTTCAACTTATTTTCTTATTGAATAGAAAACCAGTTTTACTGTATCTCTGTTATTCTGTGTTAAGCATCTGGTAATAATCTGTAGTCATTTTATTCTCCTCATAAAATCTGGATCACACTTTTTGCACCTTCTCTCATTTCATATGCTATAAGAGACCCATGTAATTCATCCATTGTCATTTTGGTCAAGTCCCTAGTTTCTTCAATGGCAGAGACCTGAGCATCATACTTCAAGAGAAGTGATCTCAACAAATTTTGTACAACCAAAGATTCATTGAGCTCTTCAACTAATACTATGATAGCATTAACAACTTCATCAAATCTAAGAAAATAGTTTGCAATAGCTTTCTTTTCATCCATCTTCAAATTTTGAAATTCTTCTCTATGTCATTGAAGCTTGACCTGCTTAACTTTTGGATCACCTTCATAGATACTCTTGATTTTGTCCCATACCTCTTTAGCAGTGTTGCATCCCATCACTTTCCTAGCAATGGTTGGTGCCAATGCTCTTAGAATAACAAGTCTGGATTTTGAATTACAACTCACAAGCTTCTTCTCATTTGGATCGGTTGGAGCATTATTTGGGATTACATAGCCATTTACAACTGAGTACCAAATGTATACTCCCAAATTTGTTATATAAGTTTTCACTCTATCACTCTAGTATGCATAATGTCTTCCATCAAATCTTTGAATCCCATTTGAAATGTGCTCATGGTCATCCATCTCTGCTCAGGGTTTTCCTTCCAATGGTTAAACTATTTTGAAGGCAACCTGCTCTAATACCAATTGTTGATACTGAGAGGGGGTGAATCAGTATCCAGTACAATTTAAAGACTTTTCCAACTTATACTTCAAATAGATTATATATTCAATTATATCCAATGAGAAATGAACAATAGTAGAAGAGTTACACCATTATGCCACATTACACCATGCACAATATATGAGAAATAACCAATAGTTATTGTTCAAGGGAAGTAATGACTTCCAAAGGTAGATACAGGTTCCAAATATAAAGGGAGGGAAAAACCTCCAAAAGGAAGATACAATCCTCCAATATCAAGAGAGGGTTGACCTCTTTATCCTTGTCCCTTCCTTCCACCCAAGAATATATGAGAGATAATAAAAATTTACATTAAATCATCACCATCAACTAACCATCACATAGAACATGATAATGCTTCCTGAGAATTCTTCAACTTCTGCAATTCTTCACTTCTTAGAATATTACAATCATCTAGATAATATAACTCAATGTATTCTCTGAAACTCCTCCAATTTTCACTCCTTGAATCCTCCCCAAAAAGAGGTTATAGAGAAAATGGTAGACCTTATTCAATTATGGTTTATTCAGGAGAGTGAACTTGTAAAGAATGCCCTGCGCTCAATATTTAACATCATATTATGCCATTAACACACAAGAAAATAAAGCCTATACTCTTTCCAATGAAATTGGTATTACTTCATTTGGATTCTCTATGAAGACGTTATGACGGTTTTACCTGGAACACCTATTTATGACTAGCTTTGAGACTAATCAAAAACCCTATCTTCCACAGAATGTATCTCCAAAATTATAGCGAATAAAGAGATGAAATTTTTACCACAGGTACCTAGATATGTCTTCTCAATATTATACCAATTTCACCATCTGAATAGTTCTAGAAATAAATTTATAGATAAAATGGTAAGATGACCTGTAAATAACATACCTTAGAACACATCACCAAAAGACTTCATCCTCCCTTGAAATCCGACCTTCTTTACTTCATATTTCCTCTGAAATTAGACTTATATCTCCTTGTTCATTAACAAACTTGTGTGTGTTGAAAAATGAATGTATAATGAGATGTATTTATACCCTTTATGTCACTTCCTNGACACTTTCTTATTTTGTAATTCTTTTCTTTAATTATCTTCAGGGTCGACTTGTACTTCCTTCTTCAATTCACTTTGTCATCTTCAAAAATTCATTTCTCCTCAACCATGAGGATCCATGTGGCGTGCCACCTACCAACGGAAACATCATGATGTATACTATCCATCTATGGGTGTTTCATTTTCATGTGCATTGTCCTTCATGTCCAAATACCTTCATCAATATTGGGTTCCATAACCAATTACTAGGGTTGACATCAATGACAACAACCAATATTCCAATAGTCCATGTGCTTGTAAAAATACTTTCGTCCTTCTTCTACACATCTCATACTTTAAACCATTATTACCATTAAACATTGGTACTCCATTCTTATAATAATTCATGATCTCCTTCCAGAGGTTAAACTGTTTCTTGAAGGAACCATCTCTGATACCAATTGTTGGATTACTAAGAGGGGAGTAAATCAATAATAGAGCAATTTAATCCTTTTTCACAATAAAATGAAAGTGTTATATAAATGTAGCATTATCATCCAATAGTTGCAGAGTAAATAAACAATGAACAAATGAACAATCACACACATACACAGTACACCCGTGTTCTATGTAGAAACCTAAGGCAGGAGAAAACCACAAAATGTTTTTTCTTATATGTATTTAAGAATTACATTCATTGGAAGCACCAACTTCCTTTGTTTTCTAGCTACAAATGGAAGGAGGCTCCAACCCCCTAGTTTCTTAGGCTACAGCTTGAAGGAAGATCCATCTCCTGAATTCTCTGGATACAACCAAAAGGAGGCTACAACCCCCTAGTTTCTCAGGCTACAACCTGAGGGAAGCTCCAACTCCCCAATTATCTGGATACAACCAAAAGGAGGCTACAACCCCCTATGTTCTCTGGATACAACTGAAAGATGGCTACAACCACTCATCCTTGCCCCATCCAACCACCCCGATGTAGAAGTAAAATTATGGAACCACTATCACACTATCACTATGAGATACACTGTTGTAAACTTGTACCAATCAACCTGTAACAACTTGTACCAATAATTTGTGCCAACATGTACCATACATCAACCTATACCTCAACCTGTACCATAAACAAATGCATCAAACATGCACCAAACCTGTACAAATAACCTGTAATTAACCTGTACCATAAACAAGTGCAACAACCATGCACCAACCTATAGCTCAACCTGTACCATCAATGAGTGCATCAACCATGCCCAAAATATGTACCAATCATGCATCAAATACACATAATCTATCACTCATCAATATGTACCAACATAATCAACTATACACCTCATGTATGTGTCAACTCATCAACTACTTGTCTCAACCATGTACCCAACATGCACCTCAACCAAAATCCCTCATCAATTTCATCATCCAAATCTGATCTGATCACATATACCTCAAACATTATACCACAAGTTTGTACCTCAAACCATGTGCTAGAACCTCACTATTATACAACCTTTATCTGTACCAATAACTTCAGCAACATACCTCAACCAAAATCCCTCAAACATGAACCAATATTAAACTTCAGTAGATCTGCCTCAAATCAAATCTACAACAAGCCATAAACTCCCAAGAGGGCATCCAACATATTTACAAGGAAAACCCTCAACTTGATTCATAAATGAAACACTACACATGTGAGAACCATACCTTTTTTTCTTGTAGAGTTCTATTGCCGCAGTTTTGTTGTCACGAATCCATTGTCACGATTTTTCTGTCACACTTTTTCTGCTGCAGTTTTTCTACCGCACTTTTCTTGCTGCAAATTTTCTGCTGCACTTTTTCTTCTGCAGTTTTCCTGCTACACTTTTCTTGCCGCACTTTTTCTGCCACACTTTTTTTGCCAACATTTTTTTGTCGTGATTTTTTTTTCGCACTTTTTCTGCCACGATTTTTCTGTCGCACTTTTTCTACTGCATTTTTTCTCTATCAATAATACCTGCCCAAATAAACTTTCACAAAAATAGATATTCAATGATATTCAAGTGTGTTTAAATGAGAGAGCCTTGCCTCTTGTTTATACTTTCATGTAGCATCCACAAGGGATTATCTTTTAACCATCTTAACTCACTTTCCTTATTTTAGGGTTAACCCACTTATAACCACTTGTCCACTTAACTTAACCATTTTCCATAGTTAGTAATTTCTCCATTAACTTTCTTATTTAAATAATTTATTTTGCATCTTATTTGACTTATAGCACACTCATCACTTCACTTAATTATTTAAATAATTTCTTCTTTGCAAACACTTTGACTACTTTGACCTTTTGGGGCTTCTATATGACTTGTGAGGGTTTTCCAACTTCACATGGCCATAACTCTCTAACCGTGAGGAGTTATGTGACATTCCACATTTCACCAAAAATGGCATGACATGTACTATCCATCAAGAATAATTTTACCTGCAAATATATCAAAACTCATACCATTATCCATCAAACAAACTTAGGTCCATTACCCAAACCTTTGTGCTACCGAAATTCTCAACTGGACTTTCTTCAAGGCTTGACATCAATGAAAACCAACCCAGTTAATCAACACTTTCTTACTATTTATTAAATATGAAAATCCTGGTTATAACATACATGAGGGATAATTCACATGAATTAAAAGATGGCTTCACCATTGAATGAAAATATTGGAGAAGCGGTGAAGAGGGGATCTATAACATCATTCTTATTGGATCTACAATCATCAACAATACGAAATTGAATCAATAATTATAATAAAATCATAACAGTTAGAATATGGATGCAGAATAGAATAAAGAAAAAATCTTGTCCTCACTGTGAAGTTCGTGTGAATTATTTTTCATTCATTTGAGATTATTTGAACTTCTGATATATTTGTCACCTCTCACTCTAGTCCTTTCTACAAATAAAATTATCTTTCTTTTTCAATCATATTAGTCTTTGTAGAAATGAAAAAACTTAGCCTACACTAAAAACTTAAAAGGATATTTTTAAAATAAGTCAGGTGGAGATTTTTCATATTTCTTGATTTTAATTGAAAAAGTATGTCTAGGATAATCCTAGTAAATTTATCCCTAATATTAGATTTCATTTGATTACTTTGCTCAAGGTTTATCCCTGAAAATAAATAATATTTTCCTAATTTTCCTATAGGTGAAGGTATACTTAGAATTGAAAGAAAACTAATCTCAGAGTATTCTTAAAACTGTAGACATACCATTTTTTCATCAAATAATAAATAGATGTCATCCCTTATATATTAGATACAATTGATTTCCCCCACTTCAAAGTAATAAAATCAAAGACAGATGGTGAAAGGAAATTCACAAATTGATTTCCCCCATCTTGTCCAAATAGAGATGATGAAATGAAATTCATATATTGGTTTCCCTCATCTCAGTTAAATGAAAGCTTGTTTTTGAAGTGGTGAAAGAAAATTCAATAAGGGGAGATATAGATAAATTCACCGGGGTACTAAACATTCCTGCTAGCAGTGAAGTAATATCTATGACATATGTAAGGTTGCCTTACACATTTGTATAATATACTCTATTATTTAGTTTTTTTTCAATAATATTTATATCCTAAACCAATGCGGAATGCCTGATGGGATTGGGTCGAGCTAGGATTGTGCAATTGACTTATTGGGAGGAGGGGTTGCCCTACCTGCACCCTGCATGATGGGTGAGTGGGTGGCCCGTAACGAGAACTGATCCTGCCATAACGGTATCTATCAGTAATGACAGACACCATCCCGCCGCCTACACTCTCACATCTGATAAAATAATTTCTTATAGCTACATTCCATACTTCTTTCTTGGTTATAGGAGATACAGGTTTAGCTTTGTTCAAGTCTTTACTTTTGATGGGAACACACCAAGGAACAGATTCGAGTCCCACCTCAGACAAGGTCCCGGGTAGGATTCCTTAAATAAACACATTTTGCATCTTTATAACCTTGAGAGCGAACAAAGTTAGTTAAAGTCTGATATTTTTGTTAAATTTACTTTGATTATCCTAAACAATTTTGGAATCAATTTTAAGAAAAGAAAACACTTATTAACCTAGCTTGAAATCAATCGCCAAGTATGCTTTAAATTTTTAGATATGATTATGTTTATCATTTCTATATAAGATTAAATTTTAAAAAAGAAAGAAAACATTTAGATCAACAAAAAAAGAAATAATGACTCCATTTACCCAATAAAGACACCTGGTCTATTGTTCTATCATGCCTCACAGGGAGCCACAATCCCTAGATGGAGCCTATGTTAGAACATAAATGAAATTTTCGAATAAAAAACAATTTATCAAATTCCTTTTTGTTTTGTCCTTTTCAAAATAAAGTTTTTAAACTTTAGGAATATCATTTCTTAGACTAAAATATTTTTCATTACATCTTGACAAGGAATATCAAGTATCATCCATTAAAATTTGATAGTCATCTAGATCGACAACTCTCGCAACTTCGGAGTTCCCGGATTTTGAAATGTTTAAACAACAGAGAAATACGAAGTTTACTTCAGGACTTTGTGATTCAGGAGTTCAAGCTCAAAATGTTTAAAGTCTTAAAAATCCCAAAGTCGCGAAGCTCCAGAGTCCCGAAATTCTGATTTTCCACAAAATATTTTCATTAATCAGATGACACATCCTCTGCCGCCTAGCACTCTTTACACATGGTGAAACATGGCACTCAGTTTGGGCACTGTTGGTTATTAAAATTCGCATGATTTAAAGTGACATCTGTCACTCATATTTTCATGACACATCATCAACAGTGACATCACCTTGCCACATCACTCCGAGATATTTTCCTCCAGAAGATTAAATCGTCAACAAATTCAAACAATGTCTAAGCATCAAAGTGTCAAATTTTCGAATATATAAAGCACTAAATATTAATGGCTAAAACATGTTTTAGTTGGCATAGTTAATGGTAAGTAATCACTCCATGAGTTCAGCCTTTGGGAAAACTCTATGCATTGTTAATGCAAACTCATGAAGTCCTGAAGTTCTCAAGTTCCGAAGCATTTAAACTTAACATGACCATAAATTGTGATTAAGAAAAATGAAACAATCAATTAAAGGATGGTTAATTGCTCTGTGAATTTGTCCTTCATGAGATATCTATCATTCCTCATTCAAAACTCTCGAATGTCTAAGCATTGAAATAACTTATCCTCATTAATCACGATCATTAAAGGTGTATTTAACATGGTTGAGGTAAAAGATTTGAAAATATTAAGACCGTCAAGTAATAAATTTGACGGATTTGGCATGATTACCCTGTCATTGGATTAAATGAAAAGATAATTAGTGTTTTTTGTTTTATTTAATAAAAGAATTTTTGAACTCCATATCATTTCTCCATTATCATTTAGAACTTTTTCATTCAGTAATTTGGAATCACATATTTTTACTTCTCATAGGAAGGCTAACATTAATACTTGGAAATTGTGGCACCACGTAAAGCAAGAATGAAGCAAGATCCATTTGCAGAGGAGTCAAACCGAAATTCAGACACTCTTTCAGATACTACCACTCGCCTGAAGGACGTCATTAAATCATGGAGGCGGCTTTATGAAATTTAGGCAAGTTGAGATTGAAAAGAATAAAGAAGATCTGAAGAAAAGAAGAGAGAGGGTGAAAAATGATATATTACAGGTCAATCATGCTGATTTGCAAATCTTAAATGATCTTCTAGTGAAACCAAGTTTACCACATCAGATCACTCAACAAGCAGTAGTAAAAATTCAAAGAAATCTACCATTGATGCATAAAAAGGTTTTTTCATTCAAATTAAATGCAAATATTAATACCTCCAAGTTTTTTATTTCATTATTGGATATACATGCGCAATACAAGGATCAACAAAAGCCAAGTGCACCCACGAGCAAATAGAGGAAGAATGAATCGCTAGAAAGTGAAGGAAATCATGGAAGATGTTCAAAATCTTTGTAATATCTTTTTTAGATTTTATTCTATTTTTAAAATTATGAATGTGGACAATATAACCACTTTTGGTTAACACAATTTTTGTATAAATAAGAAGATTAGAGATATAATCAAGACTTCTTCTAGCCGAAAGTAAAAGATAACTTCTTAATACCAATTTCAAAGAGAAGTCAGAGATTCTACATTTCATTTCCTTGAGTTATGTGCTTTCTGTGTATTGCCTTTTCATAACCTCATTGTCTTCATTCTATGGTTCTTAAAGATTGAAAGACTACAATTTAGTAAAACATCTATTGTGGTTCATATAATTGGAATTTTGTTCAACTACAACTTTTCCTCTATTATTATTGTGAGTAAAACAAGACATTTATATGTGTGGATCTCCTCATTTAAATTCATATTTTACTGATTCTTCATGTTTCTTCTATTGTGGATAAGGTAAGATTTATCGGTATTGGATACCTTGCTTTATTTGACAATTTTGATAATCATTTCTACTTTTCATCTCCTCAATATTTATAAAAACTCAAAGAAAGAGATATTGTCTCTGTGTTTTATAATCATTAAATTTATTTGAAGTTTCATCTTAAAACTAAAGGTTGAAAAGAGAGAGTCTAGTCCATTGAAAATTAGCAGGATTGTCTGCTGGGGATTGGAAGACAATGGTATCTTTCCTAGGACTCAATATTAGGTCTTCCTCGGACATAACAACATTTTGGTGGAAACCCTAGATCTCTGCAACGCCTCTTCTACAATCGTTGCATGCACTAACTTATCAGTTGTCGAGTATGCTGCCTGCACCACATGGGTATGGTCAAATACTTAAGACTGAGAAGACACAATAGTTTGGAAGGGGGCGGGGCACTCCCCTCGTACAGCAACATTACTGCCAATGACAGGGTTGAGACGAGAGCCAAGCGACCTACCTTTGACTCATCACCGCATCTACGAGAGCAGATTCTCTCCAAAGAACAGGGACTGAGAAAAGAAATGGATGTGGAATCAAGCTCGTCTCATCCAAAATCAACTCATGGATGGGAACCTGGCAAATGCATTCCATGGTCAAAAACATATCATCGATATCTCATCAACTCGACCAGGTTTAGCGAGCACACCCAATTCATGCGAGAACATGCCCTAATCGAAAAGTTCCTAGGACTTTGGCCCTTTGAGTGGGATCTGACACGGTGGATCAAGGATTGGTGGAACCCTAAAGGTGACTATAAGATTCAACTAAGCTCCAAAGGTTTTTTCACGATGATCCTCTACAACCTCAAAGACAAGGATAGAATCTTCGATAATAGGCTAGAAAAGGAGGACTTCACAATGGCTCCAGTGTGGATCAGACTATACTCCCTGACCCAAGAATTCTAGTTGGAAGAGATACTCATGGGAATAGGGAATACAATGGGGAGATATGTCAAATCAGCAGAAGCTACAAAGAAAATAAAATACACCTCCTATGCACGAATATGTGTTTACATGGAAATCTCAAGAGCTCTACCTAGATCTGTTACCCTAGAATATCAAGATGATGATTGGAGCCAAACAATCGAATATGAACACATACCCTCTTGTTGCAGAAAATTCCACGAGCATGGCCTTCGCTTGAGAGATTTCCCCATGAATGCCCAAGGTCCCAAAGCTGGAGAAACTAAGCAAAAAAATGGATTCACCACAGTTACAATCCGAAATAAAAACCCTCCAAGGAAACAGAATCATGGCACTGCTCCAAAGATCTCTACCAAAAGCTCTTATGACATTCTAAGCTAGTTGTCAGAAGACTATTGGATTACTGAGAGGGGGGGTGAATCAGTAATAGAGTAATTATAATCCTTTTTCTTTAAATGTTATATCAATGTAGAATTATTATCCAATAATGAGCAGTAAAAAATAAACAATCACACACATACACAGTACACCAGTGTTTTATGTGGAAACCCAAATC
>JASDQU010200639.1:3167-15146 GCA_032191745.1 Picea mariana
GGATGTAGTCCTTCCTTGATCATGCAAAGGAATAATATGGACTCGAGGTGCTTGAAGTGATTTCCATGTGTCAGTTAGCATCGGGCTAACATTCACTCATAGGTGTGTACTTGTGTTGAAATATCCTGGTGTGGTCTTTGTCCTAGTCATGGTGATTTGACAAGGAATGATAAAGACTCAAGTTTGTATATGTTATTACATGTGGACCTAGAGTGAGCCTCATCTTAGAGAGAGTCAATTGGCTCAAAAGGGAGATACGCAAAAGGATTTTATCCTCAATTCAGGTGGGAGAGAGACGTCTCCCAAGACTAACATACAAGTGTCATGAGTCTAGGGTGAAGTTTGTATACTTCAGAGACAAGCTTGGCATGATGTAGAATGCCTCCCTCGTTGAGAGGGAGTGTTGATGTTTGGGAAACATTGGGAAGTTGTTCTCTTAGAAAAATAATCAATAATATAATTATTGATTATTAAATATCATACATAATAAGTAAATGATAGTAATAAATAGTTACTGATTATTTAAGGGACACATCCTTTCATGGATGGTCACCATATGTTCCCTATATATGGAACACTCATCATTGTAATAATATATCGATTATATCTCATATGAAGAAAAACAACAATTGATGGCATTGTGGATTTGAGTGGGGATTGGAATTTGGACAGTAGTTGGTGTATTCATTCTTTAGGGGAGAGAGAGAGAGACGGTGGGTGTTCGGTCTACCACCTAACAAACCAAAAATGTTTTATGGAGTGTATCGATTCCCAACTTAGAGAGATAGACAATGGGTGTTGATTCTAGTTTGTGATGAATAAAATGATCATGTAGCTACTAAATAATATCTATGTTATACTCAAAATAATGAGATAGAGTATAGAGTGACAAAAATAAGAGTAAAAAAATGAAAAAACATATTGCTATAAAACATAATGTACATGTAAAATTGGATGTAAATCTACAACAATCTTCATTTTATAATTGAAATAATACATAAATACACAAATGTTATAAATGATTGATCTATATTATTAGGAATAAATTTTTGATAATTTGCACTAAAAAAATCCACATTAATTTCATTAGCTTATAATATGATATATTATACTTGATAGGATTATCAAATTTCTAATCATAATTTTGAATCAAAGTTTGATATGATTATCAAATTTCTAATCATATATATTTTTAAATAATGTCAATATTAATTTTCAACATTTATTTAAAGATGATCTTACACATCATTCTAACATATATTGAGCACTATATCAATATTAAAGAAAATTAAAACTGAAATAATTATAGTCAAGTTTAAAGAGAAGTAAAATTAAAATAAGTTTAATTATTGCATCGAAGAAACATACATTTTCATTAATATTTAAAACATGGTACAATAAAGAAGATGATAGACAACACTTCCAATTTACACACATGATATTTATATATTAAAAGTGAGGACTATGAATTACTGCTTCAAGCATTCTTTCTTTTGTTGACAATCAAGGTGCCAATGTTCATGACCACCCATGTTTCCTCTCTTTATTATTTCATAATTATGGTAGGACATTAGAAGGTCCTCCTTCCATGATGGTTTTTCCAATATCCACCTTCTTTCATACAACATGCATTTCTTCAATGCATTCAATCAATGTGTTGCTTATGATCACTCTTGCTCCCAATCATTCCCAATTGGTCAATGCATTCATGATACATTTCTTTATGAATTTATTGCAAAATTTATTGCAAGAACTTCAATCATCCTTGACTGCCAAAGGTTCTTCCCTCAATCATTCATATTCTTTTCCTGAATCTTACCCTTCTTGGGTGTTAATGACATACAACAACCAATTAAATTCACATGCATATCATCAAGATATAAAATATTTCAGAAAAAATTCTTACCCAATCAATTTCAAACCTCATGATACATAGGCATGAATTCTTTATACTTGTTCTAGCTACCAGCACCCTCTTTGATAGTACCTCATCAATGGTGCTCCATGGGGGCTTCCAAAGTCCCTTTATCAATATTTTCTATCAACCTTCTTGTATTTATCCTCTACCTAAGGTTTTTCACCATTGGCAGTTGTCCTTCCCCAACAAATCTAATTATTTTCCTAGACATAACATGCATCTTCACATTTAAAATCATATCAGTTGTTATGTGAAATAAAATCCATGTACCATAGCATTCAAATCAACAGAACATTTTTAAGGTATGTTCTATCATATCTGCATGCACTCTATCAGATTACTCCTCAATGTGTTTACTAATGCAATCAAAATTAAATTTTTGGTTGTCTCTATAGTCATACATATGTCATTCTTCTCATGTCTTAAGCATGCATACACAACAACAATTTTCGCATCCCAGAGAAACACAATAAACAACAAGAAAGGAGTCAAGGGATTCTCCCCTTTTCCAACTCCTTTGCACAATCATGAACTTTTAGTTTAGCTGAATTAATTTAAAGGCTTCTCTGCCTTTGCATAACATGGCTTTAACCAAGATTATTCATTTAAATATATTTAACAATTTCCTTCTTTTCTTTTTTTCATCTTTCACAACTATTCTTTTAAGGCATGCAACTCTACTAGAAAAATTAGAGTTTTACAATGATCAAATTGTTCCTCCTTTTCTCCTTATTTGCTTTTGCAATCTATCCATTTTGGGATTTTCCTTCTCTATTCCTTGAGTAGTTTCAACAAAGTTTCATCTTTACCTTTCCTAGATGTAATAACATACTTCAAAATTAGGATTAACTCATAATTCAATTATGAGTCAGTGCATTCCGCAAATATACCAAACAAAGTCAAGATTATTAAGGTCATGTCATTTGAAATTATTCCACTCATGCACTATGTTTTAAAATGTAATCCATGATTCTTATACAAACAAATTTTTCATTCCATTGTCTAATTCTTCAACATTCATTAATGTTATGACTCTTTTCTCCTGGCAAATTTATTTACTCAGTTCCTCCAAATGGAACTTCTTCAACATGAAACTTTCCTTGTTGCATATTCCTCACTATCTAAATTAGTCTCAACCCCGAGTCAAAATTTTACCCAATATTCCATAAGGAATATAAATATGCATCCTTATTCTGCATTCCAATACACATTCAAACACGTATCTTTATGTTATCAACTTGCTTTAAAATTGCGCTTCCATGCACTTAATCACATGCATTAGCATGATGTGTGTGTCCACCATAGGCACACTTTATAGTTTCACTTATGTATCTATTTAAAATTATTTAACTCATGATTGTTCACAATCATTTACATGCAGTTTTTAGAGGCATATTCATTTTTCCTTCTATCATAATAACATAGAATTCTTGCTCATTTACTCTTTCAACAATTTGCACCAGTTCTTTCTAAGGAATGTAGTACACCCTCCTCAAGATAGTATTCAAACAAAACATTATGAACTCTTCAAAACATAGTCAACTATGTATCCATATCATTATCCAATCCTGGCAAGTACAAATCTTTCCTCACAACTCACTAATTCATATATACCTTCATACTATGTAACCCTATAATGTATTCAATCCATGCACTCAAGCATATACATACATACATACATATTCAACATGCAAGTTCACTGCTTGCACCTTTTTCCATGTCATTCACACACACTGACATTTTTGACTTATTGTTAGCCCTTCTTGAGATCTTATAGCCACTTATGTGACAAGTCTCATAGGGATTATGTTTCCCTCTTTACATGGAAACAAACAATAAGAGATCACTCTTTTCCAACTACTATAAAATCATCCCACACATCAAAAAATAGAAATAGGTAATTACATCATTACCCAAGGCATCAAGATAACAATGCCAACTTCTCTTCATGCCTTAAATATTTCTTGGTCAATAGACCTTTAGCAAGGGAATCCTTTCCTAGATTCCCTCTTATTGTTTCTTGAGCATATCCAAACATACCTGTATGGCTATCATCCACATCTGGATGTTATCTAATTCATTATCCTAAAGGATAATGAANTTTCCTAGATTCCCTCTTATTGTTTCTTGAGCATATCCAAACATACCTGTATGGCTATCATCCACATCTGGATGTTATCTAATTCATTATCCTTTAGGATAATGCCCCATCATTCTCTATACTAGATTTTGGATTGGTACTTTACTGATCCTTTTCCTTATCTTCATAAGGCTATAAACAATAACATCATCAACATTCTCATTCATGTTGTTAGTCATTATACTATTATTGAACCATCTTTTTCCAAAATGATTCCTGGCTTTCCTATACCTCACAACCAGTAACAAACTATTCCAAGTCGGTAGGCACATTATATACATGCTCAATCATTTCCATATGCATTACAACATATCCTTGTGCACCAAGAATTTTACCCATGCCTATAGTGCATAAGTATTCCAATTACCTATCTTTGACATTCATATGCATAGACTTGCATTCAGGCTAATAGGCCTATACATTTTATTGTTACGTCCATGAGGTCATAAACTAGCTCATATGTTCATGTCATTTCACCTCTTTTATGAGGACTATCATTAGTTCAAAGAACTCCTTTTCCTTTGCTTAACTAGGTTATTTCATAAACAAGTTTCATTTACTACATGTCAAGTAAAATGACCTTACAAATTTTCCCATCATTTCTCTAAACATGAGGAAATATACATACATGGCTTATCCTTTATATAAACAACAATCATAATTTCCATAGCACCAATTGCCCATACTTACAGGAAACATTACAATCATTAGTTCATTCATTCTTTGAACTTAAACAACCCTTAACATGATTTTTCCATTTAATCCATTCACATTCATCCATTACTGCTTATCAACATATTCTCACTCATGTAGGATTAGTAGTCAATCCTTCAAGCAACAACAAAGCTCTTTTGTTGCAATAAATCCCCAAAACAAGATTTCAATATGCAGTCTTTTTTCTCAAGGGACTTATGCAGATAGTAAACAAACTTTTAATGCGAAGAAATATTTTTGATATGCTTATGTTAGCCTTGATATACCAATCATGTGACTACTCTTTGGCCCAACTAGGCCTAATGTTTGAAATCTTCTATGATACCAATTTCTAAGGAAACTGACCCCCTAACCTCTCTTAGGCTAGTGGGGTGTCAAAATTTCAGTATTCTTTCCTCGAAAACCACCTTTCCTCATGACCACTAAAATCCAATTATGGATTCGTAATCTTGTTCTGCTCATCGATAGATTCCCAAAGGTTGTCACCATGCTCAAAACTGATCTTTGGATCAAAATTTACAACCTCTTAAATTTTTGAGGCCTTCATTGGTCACGATTACCACACCGCCACATGGCACCCATGTGGCTCCACGTCACATGTGTCCTCCGATGTGGTACTAATGAGTCACAACACATCACCTTCTAGTGTTGACATGATTGTTGGCATTGATGCTGACATATCATAGGCCACCTAACTCACCAGGCCCTCGGCTTATCGGCCCCCAACCAAACCAAACTGTTTCACTTTATAACCATCCTCTCATACCTAATTCTCTGGGTGATCGACCCACTAGGGTACCGAGATATTGATCTCTGGGTAAAACAAACTTTACCACTTTTTAACTCTAATGCCTGATTTGGTTTACTAGCTAGAACCTCAAACATGTGGCACTGCCACAACCTGCCACCTGGCATGACACGTGGAACTCATAATGCATCATGAACCACTACCTCAAAATTCCAAATCACCTTGACACGTTCATGATCACCACTTGACACATGGACCTACCACATGGCCTGACACAACCATACACGTCATCATGGACCACTAGGGATCATCCAAATAAGCAACGACACTTGTCTACTTCCTAATGGATTGATTTTGTCACTCGACGTCACTAGCAAGTTCTCTCCCTCACATATGAGTTAATGCGGTAAACTTAAATTTTACACTAGAACTTTTCCCCATCGAGGTACCAGGCCATTGTCCCCTCATATTTTCACACCAATAGCCCGCACCTCTGATCTCTTGATCTCTAGTACCTGGAACCTTGTCCATCCCAGAAATTTTCCACCATAGGCCTGTCGACATATCAGGGCATCAAGACACCGACTTCCTAATGACACCATGAAAACAGAACTCCCCGATGGTCTGAGGTATGATTAAATTCTTATGATTAAGATCAATGGTGGAGGTTTGTCCACCCTCAAAACCATCAATCAAAGATGAAGGACATCCATCCAAAGGTATCTCACCTGATAAAGGTCCCATTAGACTCATTGACCAACTAATAGATGACACATGTCATCCTCCGACACATTGGTTGCCACCCTGGAACGTTACATCACCATGGCGTCACCCTCTCATTCATAAGCAAGGTGTTGGAATCCTCTCACAGGAGCCTTACCCACCGGGTATTGTATTATCTCAAGGTCATAAGATCTGCCACACAGGACCTCCCTATACTCTAGGAATCCGATAACCTAGTTAATTTATACCTTCTCTGATATGGATTTTATGAGAAGAACGAAATGAATACAGATTATTATCCAAAGATTCTTAACACAGAATAACAAACATGTAGTAAAATTGGTTTCTATTCAATAAGAAAATAAGCTGAAAGTGTAAAATGCAGCGGAAAACAAGCTTGCTAGAATGGTGGCAGATGCACTCATTCACTAGAAGATGATTACAATGAGGCTCTCAAGGAATTTTTATAATAAACAGGACTATCAAAAACCCTATACATCCAAAAACCTAACCCTAGGAGATGAAGCGCCAAAAGTCATGTGGCCCCAATTGGGTAAGTTAGTACATCAACTTCTCAGGGTCATAACTTTTGCATAGGATCTCCATTTTATGTGCACAATATCCCGTTGGAAAGGTCTATCCGAGGAATACACATGTTTCTTGTGGCGAACCCTACACATGCAAACTGTGGATATCCCTAAAAACGTTGTTTAAGGCCTCAAAACAACCCCAAAAGTCAGGGACCCGAAAACTAGGAAAAAACTACCAAACTGGAAAACTTCCAAAATGAGCCAGTTGGAATAGGTGGGAGGCCACTAAAATCCATATGGATCAATCCTACCCCCTTAGGAAGCAATGGTATCCATTTTTTTGAGTTCCCCCATTAAATGAGGAAATTTCTGCTGAATTTGGCCCCAGGTGAGCCACTTGCCTTGGTGCAGGAGCTGCCCTGCTTTGACAACTCGATAAATATGGATCCTTTGCTGGTGAGATCCCTTGACCTGTTTGTCCACAATATGATCATTAGATGCATGTTTTATGCAATCGAGGTTGAGCTCTATTGGTTTCAGTTGTTCTGTTACGTCTGAGGTCTCAAATAATGGTGGGATATAAGGTCGAAGGAGATCCACATTGAACACTAGGTGTAGGCCAAGGAAAGGAGGAATGATGAGCTCAAAAGCATTATCACCCACAACCTTGGTAATGGTGTATGACCCATAACAGGGTGGGCGAAGCTTTTGATGGGGTCCGGTAAGGCGTTCTTTCTACAAATGCAACCAAACTTTGTCGTCCACCTGAAACTTATGTGGAACCCAGTGTTGATCATGGCGCTTCTTGTACTTGTCATTGGACTTCTGTAGGATATACTGAACCTATTGACAGTTGTGTTGGATCCACTCAATGAACTAGGTGGATTTTTCAACTTCAGTTGGAGCAGGAGATGAGTCAGTCGAGGTCATCGCAAGGGGTAGTGAAACATCTATGGGACCCACTGGTTGGAATCCCAACCCCACCTGAAAGGGGATGTCGCCAGTTGAGCTATGCAAGGCTTGGCTGTAGCTATACTGGACATAGGAAAGACTCGCATCCCATGTGCAAGGGTGCTTGGAATTATACATGCGCAGGATATGCATGATCATTCGATTTATGACCTCGGTTTGGCCATCTGTCTAGCGGTGGAAGGTCGTGGATTTGTTGAGCTTGGTGTCTAGTAGTGACTAGAGGCTCGACCAGAATGTGCTAAGAAATTGACTATCTCGATCTAAGACAATGGTTTATGGGATTCCAAAATGTATCTAGAATCGTCAAGGAAGAGCTTGGCAGTGGCCTCTACTATGATGCTCTTCTTGTAGGCGACCATAATTGCCATCTTAGAAAAGTGATCAACAACCACAAAAACACAATCATTTCCCCGCTTGGTGGATAGGAGTCCCGACATGTAGTCCATGGAGATAGATTCCCATGGCCTGTCAGGAGTAGGCAAAGGGGTGTACATGCCCTATTTCTTAGTTGTTGATTTGGAAATAGCGTAGGCAATGCATGACCTAATATAATTTATAACCTCCTATCAATTTTCGGCCAGTAGAAATGTTTTTGCAGCATTTCCATTGTCTTTTCGACGTCGAAGTGTCCTACCACCCGACTGTAGTGGGATTCCTAGATCAACTTTTCTCGCTCGCTTGATGGAACACATATATGGCCCAAATGACACAACAACCCATCCTGAAGATGGAAATTAGCGATAAATGTGTTTTCTCCCAACATTTGTAGGTGGTGGCGAAGTCTGGGTTTGTCTCATAGAGTTGGGGCCATCCATAGGTCTCATGGCCACAAGAGTCTAGCACCACGGCGAGTGTCGTGACTGGCAGTCTGCTGAGGCAATCAACGACGCGGTTGGTGCCTCTTGTTTTATACTTTATGTTGAGGTGGAATTGATGCAAGTATGTGGACCACTTCTGATGGTAGTCATTCTACAATTTTCCTTGTGTCTGCATGAACTACAGTGGCTTATGATTAGTGTGGACAATTCTCTCCTTCCCAAGAATGTAATGTCTCCATTGGTGACAAGCTTGCACAATGGAGTAAATTTATTTGTTATAAGTACGTTAATTGCATAAAACATCTGATAGTGTCTCACTATGATATGCCACAAGGTGGCCATGCTAAGTGAGAATGACACCCACAACATAGTCTGAAGCATCTGTCTCGATCTCAAAGGGTTGTTGCAGGTCCAATAGTGAAAGTACTGGGTCTGAGCACAATATTTTCTTCAAATCATCAAACTCTTTTTGTTGGGACCGACCCCACAAAAATTTCACCTTACCACCACCCCTGGTTACTTGACTGAGGGACCATGCAATATGGGAGACTCCCAATATGAACCTGCGGTAGAAATTGGAAAGGACCAAGAAGCTTCGAAGCTCAGTGAGTGTGGTTGGGGATGGACAGTCATGGATGACTTGGATATTGGTTGGATCCACATGTATACCATGTTGATAAATGATGTGTCCCATGTAATGGACCCTATCCATGCCGAAGGATCATTTTTCCAAGTTGGCATATAGCTTGTGCTCCTGTAGGGTGTGAAGAACCTACTGAATATGCTGCAAGTGTTCTTCCCGAGTCTCGATGTAAATGAGAATGTCATCCAGAAACACCACTACAAAAGTATTTGTCAATGGTTGCAGGATATCGTCCAATATCCTCATGAAAGTGGTTGGAGCATTTGTCAAGACAAATGGCATGACCAATCATTCAAAAATATATTCCTTTGACTTGAAGGGGGCCTTCCATACATCTATCTATTCTATCGGGACCTAGCCAAACTTTAGATCAATCTTAATGAAGTATTTGGTCCCTGTGAGTTGATCAAGGAGGTCATTGATTCAGGGAATCGAGTACCGGCTTCTAACTGTGATTTTATTCAGAGCCTGACAATTAATGCAGAGTCTCCAGGTTCCATATTTATTATGTACCAACATGATTGGGCTCCCACAAGTTGATGAGATGGGATGGATGTGCCCCTTGTGGAGTAGTTCTTGTATCTATCGCTTGATCTCCTCATTCTCTAATAGAGAGAAGTTATAGACTGGACGATTGGGCAGCGATGCGTTGAGGATCATATCGATGGGGTGCTTGCCTTGACAGTGTAGAGCTACCCCGATAGGTGAGGAGAAGATATTTGAGTATGCTTCCATGACCTTATCCACTTGCTTCTGCTGTGTGGAGAGGTCGACCACGGAGACTTTGGATGTGGTTGCGATATTTCTCTCATTCTGAGAGAGAATCATGAAGAATACAAACTTCCCAGTCTGGGAGATGAACTTACTACATTGCTTGGTAGATATCAAGGAAATAACACTAGGTGGGACTGCCTCTGGTATCCTGTACAGTTTCTTGTTAAAAGTAATAATAACACTGCAAGGCCTAGACTCATATACATCATGGCATTTCCGTAAATATGGTTGGCCCAAAATAACATTACAAACTTAGAGAGGGGAAACATCACACAATACCTCATCTTTGAAGGGCTTGATGTTGTATGACAGACGACATTGTTGGCTGACGTGGATGATGCTTCCTTGGCGGAGCCATCCGATGGTGTAGGGTTGTGGGTGTGGCATTGCCGACATGGCGAGTCGCTTGACAACCTCTGCTGAGATGAGGTTCTTCTGGTGATCCATATTTTATGAGCGGAACGAAATGAATAAGTATTATTAATAGGTACTTAACACAAAATAATAGAGATACAGTAAAATTGGTTTTCTATTCAATAAGGAAATAAGTTGAAACTGTAAAATGCAGCAGAAACAAGCTTGTTGGAATGGTGGCGGCTTATCTCTGAGAAGAGATGTGACGACTGCACTCATTCACAAGAAGATGATTACAATGAGGCTTTGAAGGCCTTTTTACAATAAACGGGAATTCCAAAAACACTAGACATCCAAAAACCTAGCCCTAGGATCTGAAGCGCCAAAAGTCATGTGGGCCTCGTTTGGGTAAGTTAGTACATTAACTTCCCAGGGTCATAACTTTTGCATGCGATCTCCGTTTTAGGCGTATGATATCCCGTTGGAAAGGTATTGTCGAGGAGATTAATATTGGGGGATCAATAATGCCTTCAAATATCATTGAGGAGCTTTATCTAGAAAAACCTTTATTTAGGCCCTCAAAATGGCCCCGAAAGTTAAAACTGCTAAAAATAGTAAATTGCCAGAAAACTGTTTTGAGCCAATTGGAAAAGGTGGGTGGCCACTGATATCCACCTGGATCAATCCTCCCTCCTTAGAAATAAATGGTCTCCATTGCGTCGAGGTCCCCCATCATATGAGCAAATTTCTGTTGAATTTGGCCTCGGGTAAGCCACTTGCCTTGGTGCATGAGCTGCCTTGCTTTGACGAATCGATAAAGTTGAATCCTTTGTTGTCGAGTGCCCTTGATATGTGTGTCCACAATGTGATCATTGGATGCCTGTTGTATGCAACTAGGGTTGAGCTCTGTTGGTTTCAGTTGTTCTGCTACTTCTGAGGTGTCCAATAATGGTGGGAAATAAGGGCGAAGGAGATCCACGTTGAACACTGGCTGTAGTCCAAGGAAAGGAGGAGTGTTGAGTTGAAAAATATTATCCCCCATGGCCTTGGTGATGGTGTATGACCCATAATGGAGTGGGTGAAGCTTTTGATGTGGTCCTGTAAGGAATTCTTTCTGCAAGTGCAACCAAACTTTGTCGCCCACCTAAAACTTATGTGGCACCCGATGTTGATCATGCCGTTGTTTGTACTTGTCATTGGACTTCTGTAGGATATCCTGAACCTGTTGGTGGATGTGATGGATCCACTCAATGAACCGGGTGGCTTTTTCAGCTTCAGTTGGAGCAGGAGATGAGTCGGTCGAGGTGACCGCAAGGGGAAGTGCAACATCTATGGGACCCAATGGTTGAAATCCCAACCCCACCTGAAAGAGGCTGTGGCCAGTTGAGATATGTAGGGATCGGTTGTAGCTATGTTGGACATAGGAAGGATCTCATACCATGTGTGAGGGTGCTATGAATTATACATGTGAAGGATATGCACAATCATTTGTTTTACGACCTCAATTTTTTCATCTGTATGAGGGTGGAAGGCGGTGGATTTGGTGAGTTAGGTGTCCAATAGTGACCAAAGGCTTGACCAGAATGTGCTGAGAAATTGATTGTCCCGATCTAAGACAATGGTTTGTGGGATTCCAAAATGTAAC
>JASDQU010200647.1:0-10225 GCA_032191745.1 Picea mariana
ATTGATGGAAAACCTAATTTTTCTTTTAACTATTATATATAAATAGGTTGAATGGACTTCTCACTCTAATTTAAAACGATGAAGTTGAGTACATAAAATGGATGAAAATCGTTTTTTTAATTAAAATTAAATACATAAAATCATGTATAAATCTTACAATAACAATTAAAATAAAAAACTAAAAACAATAAATAACATCGATTGTAAATCTTAATAAAAATTAATTCAAATATTTTATTTTTGACAAGAATAGAAATTTATATTCGGCAAAAAGGTGTGGTCATGGTTCATAGAAAAATACAAAGAGATGATAACTACTTTTCTTTTGGAACACCTTTCTAACTAGTTTGACTAGTATCCAGTCTTCATACATACCGGTTTTGTTTTTACAAAAATTCAAAATTGTACATATACTCATAGTATATCTATAGTAAAAAATCATAAGATGCATATTGTTCTACATAACATTAACTACTTGGTTGTTTGAGGTGATTTGAATTTTCATCTTACATTTCTTCTTCTGGTGCAGGTTGATTTAGATCAATTCTGGATTGGGTTGTTGTTGGAGAAGAACCATTGTTAGAAGGGGAATTCGCCAGTCTCAGAGGAGAGGGCACCCTTTGTAGCAAGAGCTACTCAACCTGACTTCTAATTGTGTCTATTTCATCACGTTGATGGCGCATTTTGTCTCTTTGTTGTATGTTGATTTCCAAGAGTTGACTTACCTGAGCTACTAGAGAGTGGTAGTCTAATTGCAGTTGCCTGACTTCCTGCTCCAATAGTTCTACTGTAGTCTCACATGGCTTTGAATTCTCAATCCCTTTTTCCATTGCTTTGTTTATGTTTCCTGTGAATTGTTGAGCGCTCTGAGTGGACGAACTCCCACCAGTTTTCCTCTTATCGTTCTTCCTTTGACAATGGAACGCTATAAGGGGCCCGATTTCTTGAACCTGTAAGTGTCCTATCGCCTAGACCCTTTCATCGAGCCACAACCCAGATGATGTGGCCTATGTTCTTCCTGGTGCTAATAATTCTGAGCCTGCAGACTTGATATAAACATATGCGCATTTTCCTTGCATCCTTTCTATAATCACCACCTCATGTCTTGACTTCTTCCGTCGGCATACTGAAGATATGGGAAAGTACTCCCACCTTAGGGCAAAGCATGTCTTTCAGATTCCTTTGATCGGACTTCTCGTGGGAGACAAATTTTCCATTAAACCATGTGATTACATACCACCCAAGAGATGGTACCTTCATTATACAATCTCTTCTCACCATTGAATCACATCTTCCTTCCACTAAACCTGGAGGGCTCGCAGACCTGGAAAGCCTGTTTGGAACGAGCATAGCAAACAAGCGTGGGAGAATAATCTGGATGATGAGGCGCCGAACTGATAAACTCATACAACTCCTTTTTCGAATGGCATCACCACATTTCCTTGTTGTCAATTGGTTTCCATGCAAGAGATGAGGGGGCTGCATCTTTGATTAGGGGATAGAATGATGGGACAATTTCCAATTTATTTTAATTCCTCCAATTGTCAATGAGAATGCTAAGTTGGCATGTGAGTCATCCAGGTTGTTACACTCTCGTTTGACATGGAAGAAGGAGACTTTGGGAATTTTGATAATTTCAAAATGGATTTTTTTGATAATGTTGCTTTGGCTATAATTTTGGGGCTTTCCTTTTATCATATTTTTCGAGTCTCTGATCCACATGGATCTTGATGGCCATCCACCTTTTCCATTGAATCACCATTTTGAGCCTGTGGTTTTGATAAACCATGATATTCACCCTTTTGATGGGGGATGGAATGTAATGTCATCTTCATTTGTTAATTACATACATCATGTAATGATTTCTCAGTGGTCTTATGTACATGCCTACAACATAGCGTTAATACACCAGATCACATTAGAACTCTGCAGTTAAGCACGCTCAAGCTAGAGTAGTACTAGGATGCGCCCAGGAAGTCCTAGTGTTTTACATGCCTATGACATTTTATAAACTTAGTCCAATTTATTCCACATGCATCATGGGAATTGTTCCCCTCTCACTCTCTCATATATAATTGAGGTGAAGGAGGCCCTTTAAGCATACAATGGAGTGTGACATAAAGCTTATTGAAAATAAAGTGTAGCCAACATCTCTTTCTTTTCAGAGATAGGCTACCCCATTCTGTCAGCTTGTGTTCTACATTGTTTTTCTCTCTTGTTCATTAATAGAAGTTGGTTTTCACTATATTTATGTGTTCTTCGCATTATCTCTGTGTATTTCCTTGTTATATATCGGTTATATTTTTATCTTCATGTCATTATCAAAATAATATGGATCAATGGTATCAGAGCAGGTTGATCCTTATCGTTTCTTAGAGAAGGTCCCCGATGAGGTCAGGGTATAGAGAGTTGGGTMTCGAGCTAGTTTCGCTTTAGGACAACTGCTCTCTCCATCCCAAGCGACCTCCCATGGAGAAAGAAAAGAGAGATGAAAAARAAAGAGATCCTTCCAAGACTTTGCTCAAGGAATCCCTTGTGCGAGAAAGGAATGAGATGATGGAMAGCTTTGCTTAGATCCTTTGAAGACTACCGATGGTGGCGGTTGAGGCATCCTTGACAAGAAGCCATGTCGCAAGTGCGACATCCTTCAAGGTACAAGTCAACTTTGATATCCCCTTATTTGAAGGCCAAATAGATGCAAATGCTCTAGAAAAATGGTTGAATTCGCTAGAAGGTTATTACTCTGTCCAAAAAATTTATGACAGTGAAAAGATCACCTTCGCGCTCCTTAAAGCCCTTCCCCATGTCAGAGCTTCATGGGAAGGTTACTGGGAGAGGTACACCGTGGATGAATCTACATTATTTGGGAGAGAACCTACTTGGGCGACCTTTGTAGATGCCCTAAAGGAGGAGTTCTACCCTGTTGGAAACTATGATGACCAATACATGAGATGGACAACTATGCGTCAAAAAAGAGATCAGATGACATTGGAGTACACCAACATATTTCATACCTTGCGCTCAAAGTTGGGTATCAAAGAATCCAAGCGGCACCTGGTTTTGAAGTATCACAGTGGGCTACACAAGTACATCCAAACAGAGATGGATTTCTTGGACATCTCCTCACTGGGAGCTGCTTATCTATATGCAGTCAAAATTGAGCAGAAATTCAATTAGCGGAGGAAGTAGGAGAAGCATGGAAAAGGAAACTCTAACTCACATAATGAAGGACATAGCAAGGAAGGCCAACCTCAAGAGAGCCAATCCCAGATGCAAGAAAAGAAGGGTAACAGGAATTCTAAGAAAGACATCGAAAAGTGGTGTGAGTTTCACAACAACCCTTGGCACAACATTGATGAATGTCACTCAATACAATCATTGGTGGTTGAGCTCAAAGACAAAGATTCGAACCCCGACTTGGACCCTAATTTAGAAAATAATAAAAGGAGACAAATCATTGATGCAGAGCCCACTGCTATTGTCACAACTGCAACAATCCAACCAGAAGAGGATCGTGAGGAGGAGGAGCGACTCTTCCATTCACAGATGTGGGTGAAGGGGACCCCAATACATTTTATTTTTGATAGCGAAAGCCAAAATAACATCATTTCAGCAGAGGTTGTCAAGCAGTTGGATTTTCCAACAACACCACACCTGCAACCATACAACATTGGGTGGCTTCGCCAAGGTCAAGATCTTCGTGTCAGCCAACATTGTTGCATGTCCTACGACATCAAGCCCTTCAAGGATGAGGTATTGTGTGATGTTTCCCCACTAGAAGTATGTGATGTTATATTAGGCCAACCATATATGTGGAGGCGTCATGCTATTTATGAGTCTCGACCCCGTAGCGGCATTGTTACTCTGGGGGATCAGCTATACAGGATACCAGAGGTAGTTCCGACTATTGTCCCACCAAAACAATGCCATAAAGTAATCTCTCATACTGCAAAGTTTATCCTCTTCACAATCCGATCAGAAGCTGAACAGAAGGACATTGCAACCATTGCAGCCTCAACCCAAGACCTTTCTATCCAGCAGAAGAGGATCGACAAGATTGTAGAAGAGTACCAAGATGTTCTTGTTGCACCTACGAGGGTGCCTCCACACTGCCCAGGCAAGCAAGGTTATAACATAACCTTTCATACTCTTCATGTTGCATCTTCATCGACAGCGTCCTCCCACACTCAGGTGGATCATGCAGCTAGATTGGTTGAACGGATCCAACCCCTCTAGCAACAGGTTCATGACAACCTTCAACAAGCTAAGCATGACAACTTCTTCGGCAAGGAAAACAGTGCACCAAGCTTCAGATTTGGCAGAAGTCTCCCCACTCCCAAGGGAACTTGACGCAATGGGGACCATTGCTTCCTAAGGGGGGAGGAATGATCCAAATGGATCTCGGTAGCCATCCACCTTTTCCAATGAATCACCATTTTGAGCCTGTGGTTTTGATAAACCATGATATCCACTCTTTTGATGGGGAATGGAATGTGATGTCATCTTCATTTGTTAATTACAGACATCATGTAATGATTTTCTAGTGGTCTTATGTACATGCCTACAACATAGCCTTAATGCACCGAATCCCATTAGAACTCCGTAGTTAAGCGTGCTCAGGCTAGAGTAGTACTAGGATGGGTGAACGCCCAGGAAGTCATAGTGTTTTACATGCCTGTGACATTTTATAAACTTAGTCCAATTTATCCCACATGGATCATGGAAATTGTTCTCCTCTCACTCTCTCATATATAATTGAGGTGTCTCCTACTATGTTCAAATAAATTAAAATAATTGATTAATACAAGGTATTCACAATTTATGAAAAAAGAAAATTAAACAGTTATCATCTTCTTTTATTCCCGAAATTCATGCTCTCCATGTCATGCAGCAATGAAAATCGGATTCCCATAAAATCTGGTCAGACTTCCGATGTTCATCGAGCTGATAGGTTCTAATTCACAATTTCTCAGAATGTGTTAGGACTGCATTTATGCCTCTGCCATTATTGTTATTAAACAAAACAAATGCACTCCGCGTTGGAATTTGGTAATATCCCTCGTCTCCATCACTCTTAGTGAATTAATGCAGAGAACGACGTATGGAGAAAAAAAWAWTCCTGATTTGACAGACGTGAGAGATGTGCCATAAAGAAATCCACAAAAGTTAAACCGACGAGGACTCGAGCGCATGACCAATAAAACTTAGAGATTAGTCGAACACAGTCCACTCTAATGATCTAGTCTATTCAATTTCAAATCAACAGCCCATTACATTATTCTATTTATTGGCCGCAAGGATACTTGTTGTATTCACCCATTACATTATTCTATTTATTGGCCGCAAGGATACTTATTGTATTCAATTTCGTGGTAATCTTGTTGTAGGAAGAAGATCGTTTAGAGTCATTTTGTGAACTGGGTTTCAAAGTTATCGTAAGTTGCAGGAATTTTGTGAATTGGGTTTCAGAGTTCTTCAGTATTTATGGCTCCAAAAGAACCGGAATCATCAGAGCTTGTAATGATGTCCAGGCCCATGAGTCAATCCGAAGAGAACTGGGCGAGGATAACCGACATGGGATCGGGCATTAGTGCTTCAGTGATCGCCATGAAACGAGATGTTGAAGAACAGCATATAACCATGGCTGTTCGTAACCTTATGGAGAACTATCCCCTGACCAGAGCTCATATTGTGGAGAATAACAAAGGGAAGCTCTATCTCCAAGTGAACAATGGCCCTGTGAATCCCATAGTCAGGGAGAAGTCATGGCCCAATATAGATTCATCTGTAGACCTTCCAGGGGTTTTACAGCTTCCCGATGATGATGAGAATCATTCGTTGAGCCTTGCATTGCATCAGGTAATCCGAAGCGAACTCAATTTTCCATTCCTGAACGAGGACAGGATGGCAGCTCCTCCTCTTGCTGTCCTAGAAGTTCATTTTTACAAGGATTCTTCTTCAGGGCCACGGACAATTGTTGCGATCAGAGTTCACAGTGGTGCATGTGACAGGCACTCTTGTTTCGTTATAGCGAAGCATTTTGTCAGTGCCCTGAATGCAGTTGTTGAAGGAAGAGAGCCAGAGTTTCCTGATGGTCCTGAAAGGCATGAACTGCTGTCTCCAATAGAGGATATGGTACCCAAAGGCAAAGCAGACAAGGGTTTTTTTTCAAAGGGCCGTGATGCTTTAGGCTATGCTCTGGACTCCAGGAAGTACTCTCTGCTACCATTCAGTCCAGAGTTCACCAAAATGTCCATCAAGGCTGGGTTCATGTCCGACGTTATTATATACAGACTTGGAAAAGAAGGTAATCCATATGTAACAATTTTCCTTAATTTTCCTTTTTAATCCTTAGAACAATATCGCTATATGGTAGATAGATAGATAGTTTTTATTTTTATTTTTTTTAGTTTGTTTTGTTACATGTGAGACTAATCTGCGGTAAAATCACACCTGGACGACTATAAATAATTTTTATTTTAGTAGTTAAATAAACTTTATTTTCTTTTTAGACTACCATAATAAAAATGAGTCTTTTTATATCATAATAATAAAAATGTGAGTCTTTTTATATCCTCTGTGTGAAGTTCTATTCTATCCTTGAATTCCTTATATGCATGGACTCAACCAACATGAATTGCCTCTCCATGATAGGAACTGGTGCTTTCTTTTCTGCATGCGGGCGAGAGAATACATCATATTCTGCTGCCCTTGCTTCTGCATACTTTCGAACAGCTGCTAACATCAAGGAAATGAAAGAGAAGAAATTGAACCAGTTTTGCTTCACAGGGTAACATCACAACCATACCGTACTCTTGGCACCTTGAATCCTGTACATCTTATTGTCATAATGTGAATAACCATTGCATGGACTAAAGCTTTTGTGTGCATGGCAGTATGCTGGACTGTAGACCTCACTTTGAGCCTCAATTACCAGAAACTGTCCTGGGAAACTACTCAGCAGGGATACTCCAGGGAACTCGAGTGAAGGATGATATATCCTTCTGGGATATGGCACGTTCAATATCATCAAAAACAGAGAGCGACATCAGCAAAAATAAGCACTTTTCCGAGTTACCAATCGTAACTATGCTCGCAGCACAGGTGATAACTAGGCTTCCCTCAATTCGAAAGTTGACAATGTTGTTTTTCAAGAGATATTTCAGTATTTTTGGTGAATGACTCTGAGGTTTGCACTTTTTTTTTTATTTCTCTTAATAAACCAGGGGTTAAGAAGGATTTTTGCTAGTTAATATTTTGGATTGAGTCATATTGGTGAATGAATGTGAATGCAGTTGATCAAGCATCCTAGTCTAGCTCCAGGCTCTTCTAAGAGATCTGGCCTGTTTACAACGTACTTCGGAGAACCAGCAGATCCACAGTGGAAGAATGCAGAATCTCTGAATGTGGCTGGCAGCTTAGGGCCTTTGGCAAGTATGCATTCAGTGGGTCCTTGCTTCTGTGCATGCGACTCTATGATTGAAGGACCAGATGGACCAGAGCTATGCATCTCCTTAACATTTGCTACGCCTGTGTACAGCAGAGATCAAATGCACTCCTTTGCCACCTCTATTCTTGAATTGCTGTCCTCGGAATCTTCAAAATCTCGCTGAAATCTCTGTCACTCTGTCCAAACCAGAAAAATAATGACATGGGTATCTTGCTGAAGACCCCAATCTGGTCTTTGTGGTGAAGGGAACATGTCCACAGTTAAATGGTTTCGAGTTCCAGTTTGATCAGAATTATCAGTGATGGTTCCATTGGATCATGTTCGTGTCAATTCAAGTATATGGCCCATCTTATGTCCCGTTTCTGCTTCTGCGATCATTGTTGATCGAGAGCTTATATACAAATAAATGTGCTTTTGGTTTAGTTAAGGAGAATTTTGCTTTTTATTTGTTTTGGCATGAAGAGTTTAGAACTGTGCTTGTACTCTGAGACATATAAGCAAGCTTAAAGTGGAAAACTACTCAATAACATATAAATTAAGAGGAGTATTTCAGCATGAGAGGTGGATAAGTTGATGATGCTACAATAATTAGATCGTTTGTCTTTTGCTTTTACCAAATATTTTCATCTTAATCTGTAATGATCTTTAGGCAGGCATTCATTGGATGAAAGCATATTTCTCCTCTTATATTGTATAATTTGTTTGAAAGCATATTTCTCCGGTATAATTTGTTTAATAGAGGACTAATGGAGGGGTGTGATTCTTTGAGAAGTTTCTACCTATACATATTATGGATCCAAACTCACTCTAAGACGTGTACATCTAATTTTGTCTACATGTGAAATGAGAGTTCAAGTACACATACATAGATTATGAATCTAAGCCCACATCAACCAATTGCCATGTAAAACTCAGACATAGATTATGAATCCAAGTCCACCTCCCTAGCCCACCCCCATGTGAGACTGGAAATTGAATACACATAATATTCAAACCCAAGTGCACCTCCATGTGAGATGTACACTCCCAAGCCCATCCCCGTGCATTACATATTACACAACCAAGATCATCCCAATACATTAGGGACTTGAGCCCACCCATGTGAGATACATATTGCACACCCAAGTCCACCACCACGTGAGATACATATTGCAAACCCAAGCCCACCTCATGTGCAATACATATTATGTACCCAAGTCCATCTCTTTTGAAATACACATTAAGTTATCAACTTAAGAAAAAAAATATAAGCTAAACATATTCACATGTGAACATTACCTTTCCATTAAAAAACTTTATATGATTATGCAATTTAGCTCTAGCATGCACATCATTTACAAAATAAGGTGTCTTTTATAAAGTCCATATGACTTAACATCTAAGTAAAATATTTACATTATATTTATAACATGGTCCATGAACAAAATAGGGTCATTACATAAGCCCACTCTCATGGGAGATGAAAACCTGTGTGTACCTATTACAAACCCAAGCCCACCCTCAAGTGAGATGAGAACCTGCATGCATATATATACATATTATAGAGCTAAGCTCACCTCTACGTGAGATGAAACCCATATGCATACATATTATGGACCCAATCCCACCACCATGTGAGATGAGAAAATATGTGCAAACATATTATAGACTTGATCCTATACTTTTATGAGATGAGAACCCGCATGCACATATTACAAATCCAAATCTGAACCTACCCCATTTGAGATTAGAATCTATTTACACGCATATTACAGCCCAATACCACTCCCCATGTGAGATGAGAATTTGCATACACAGTAATTACGGACCTAAGCCCACCCCTCATGTGAGATGAGAATGCGCATAAACAATAATTACTAACCTAAGCGCACCCTCATGTGAGATGGGAACTCACAAGCACATCTTACATATGAGATGAGTGTTGGAGATATTACACACTCACCTAGGTAATTATTTTCCTAAGGTTGAGAGTCCAATGTTGAGAGTGCTTCCTTAGATGAGAATATTCTTTTACAAAATAGGGCACTCCTCTTCAGTTCAGAGTAAGTTACACTTAATTAGACAAGTGGAAGTCATTCATGCATGGAAACCTTAGTTTAATCACCAGAAGTTGCATGTGTTTCTCTCACTTCCACATGTGTGACTCCATTAACTGATGATTGCATGGATCGGTTAACTAGGACTAGGTGGCAGATTAATTCGGTTTTCGTTAGTGAGTGTCTATATCTCTCTAGATCACTACTATGGCAACTTCAATTAGCCATGTAGAGTATGTCATGTGTGTGTTACCATTTTAATTATCAATTAATACAATTATTTCATTCTACTATCTTCTCTTCTCTCTCGCAAGATTTGTGTGTTCATTTTGTACTAGCTAGGTTCGCTGTGAAAACTTCACATGGTATCAGAGCCTTGATTGTTAGGAGAAAGTGCACAAGAATTTCTATTTGCAGGTATAGGAATAAGATGTAGACAGAGAAGATGGATTGCTCACTGGAAATACTTCTCACGCCTCATAGCCACTTCGAGTGGAAGCTAAAAAAATTTCATCAACTAAGATGCAAAGGCTTGTACCAGATTACTATGGCCCCATAGATTGAGCCAACTTATACTATCGAGAAGAACAGGTATCTCAATCACATGGATGAGGCCTACGACCTCCTCTATGTGTCAATGTCCCCCGAGCTTATGGTTCACATTAAAGCTTGTACCACACCAAATGAGATTTGGACAAAGTTGGAGGATCTCTTTGGAAAACAAGATGAAATGAGAACC
>JASDQU010200648.1:0-13142 GCA_032191745.1 Picea mariana
TTTATGGCGCTACCCGACTCGTTGCCACTTGGCTTTCCTGCTCGACGTGGCACCCCATCCGGGGGTTGGAGATCTTTGTTGGCTAAATATTGGAATCACTTTGAGATGTCTGAGTCTTCAGATGTGCAAACTTCCCAGTAGAAGTGGTCTATCTCCTTAATTACTCCTTCATTTGCCAGTCAGTCTGCTACCCTGTTTGCATCTCTCTTCACGTGGGAGGGTACGATGCTGAGGTTGGTGCTAAGGAGGTTTCCGAAGTCCTCTAACAACCCTGAGAGTCGCCAATTGGGTGAGATTTTCAGAGGTTGCGCGCCATGGAGGATCTTGGTGATTAGCTAAAGGACGATTTGTGAGTCTCCCTCCAGGATTAGNGTTAGCTTTGCTATGTTGTTTATTGTTTTCCCTAGGTAACCTACTGCTAGGCAGAGGATATCCCCATTGGAGTTTCTGAGTGTGGCTCCAAATCCTGCTGGTCTCGGGTTTCCTTTGGAGTCCCCATCGAAGTTGATTTTAATGAAGTCTGTTGGGAGAGTGGTCCAGGTGGTTGGGCTGCTGTGCTATCATTTGGATGTTTTCATCGTCATTTGATTGATCAGGTTGGGTTGCTAGCTTTGGAGTATATGTTTATCTTCTAGATTGCAGTTTGAGTCCTCTATTTTCCAAGATTTGCTCCTAACTTTTTCCTTGACCAGTGAAACTATTTTTTCCCAAGTTGCGTCCGGTGTGGAGGCTTTGGAATGAAAAATTCTTTTGTTTTGTTCTTTCTGTTAGTCTCTAATTTTGTCTTGAGAAAACCTTATTCTAAACCCTTCTTACCTACACTTTAATTTCTATTTCCAGTTGATTTCGTTCTTTGTTTTTAGTGTCTTATGGTTTGCATTTCAATTCTTGAATAGTTTATTCAAGTTTGAAATTGAAAGACATGGTTTTTAAACGAGGTGTCACCTTATATGCCTGTTTGAACTTCATAAATTCAAATTTTGCTAAGTCATTAATAGCGCTACGAGAATAAGGCTATTCTCGTAGTGCCAAAATAATCATGCCTTGATACGCGCCTGTCATCCAGATTTCGTTATGATGACACAAATCGTGGTCTGAGAGTTTGCATGTGTCCATAATAGCTTGGAATCATTTACTGATTCAAACCGTTTCATAATCCGATTGCTTTGTACCCACGAAGGTCTCATTTTAAAATCACCCAATTCTCAATGATCATTATATTATACCTGTCTAATTTTGCTGAATTTAGGCGCAGGTATTTGCTTAGAGGAATGTTATACACTAACAAATTGCAGGTGGCAAATTTGAAACCCGAGGGCGCTAGTTACAGAATTTTGTTTTGATGGCGCCAAAGAGGAGCGGACAGGTAGTCCGAATTGGAACAGGGGAGTACCTCGTAGCTGGATTCAACCCAAATGGAACACTGCTTTGATCACAGGAACAAGGCATTATACCTGATGAGATGTAGGTGGCAATGTGGTTGAACATATTAGGCCTTTACCCTGGTATCCAACAAAGCTTGCTTGGCACTTGAATTTCTCTCGCATGCAACTAAGGAAAAACCAAATGCTTGAAAGGATTCATGAATTCTTAAAGCAAGAAAACGAGATTGGGAACATAACTCGACAGGAGGCTGTGAGCATGACGCCACCCCTTTTCTTGGATGTATAGTCACACCACTATATTCTTGATATATGTGCAGCAACTGGGTCAAAAACATTTCAACTTCTAGAGATGATTCACAAATCAGCTAAGCTTGCATTTCTACCCAAGGGAATGGTCATAGCAAATGATGCTGATGTTTAATGGTGTAATCTTCTCATTCATCAGACGAAGAGGATGTGCAATGCTAACTTGCTGGTAACCAATCATGAAGCACAAAACTTTCCAAGTTGTCGTTGCAAAAATAATGGCATGCTGACACAAACAACAAATGAGACAGAGGATAAAGGTAGTGGAAGACTTGAGATGAATGAAGACACCCATGCAGAAAGTATAACAAAGTTGCTTTTTGATCGCATATTATGTGATGTACCTTGCAGTGGGGATGGAACAATTCCTAAGGCACCTGATATCTGGAAAAAAATGGAATGCTGGACTTGGCAATAACGTACATCGCCTTCAAGTTCAAATTGCCATGAGAGGTGTTGCATCGCTTAAAGTTGGAGGAAAACTAGTTTACTCTACTTGCTCAATGAATCCAGTTGAAGATGAAGATGTTGTTGGTGAGGTGCTTAGGCAAAGTGGGGGATCAATAGAGCTTCTAGATGTGTCTGCTGAGTTTCCTGAGTTGAAACGTCGCCCCGGCCTCAAGAGTTGGAAGGTTCGTGATAAAGGCAAGTGGCTTACATCTCACAAACAGGTTGATAAACACCGGAAGACTACAATAGTGTCTAGTATGTTTCCTTGTGGTAAATCCTGGAAGGATAACAGTATGTCTGATGCTACACAAGATTGCAAGAAAACAGAGAATGAATGGAACCAAAAGTAACTAATGGTTCAGATAAAGACATGGAAGAAAAGTTCGTCAACAATGATATGCCTTGTGAAGGTTCAAAAGCTCTTGGCTACATAGGGAAACATAGAAATGATGGATACACTATTTCAGAATTGGCAGAAGTACCATTAGATGTAAAGAATCATTAAAAGAAGAACCAGAAAAGCTACAGGAAATTCTTTGTTATTTTTACCTGTTTTGGTCTTTTTCTTCAAAATATGTTATAGAATAGCTGGAGAGGAATTTGATGAAACCAAAAGAGTTTTTTGTTGGGAACATGCCCCTTCACAAAAAACTCTCTCAGTTTTTACACAACTATCACCATTTAAGAGATTCGAATTGATCTTTGAGGGCTAATTTTCTGATAAGCTACAGGAAATACTCTGTTATTTTTTCCTGTTTTAGTCTTCTTCTTCAAGAGAGGTTGCAGAACAGCTGGAGATGAATTTGATGAAATCAAAAGAGGTTTTTGTTGAGAACATGCCCCTTCACAAAAACCTCTCTCAATTTTTACACAACTATCACCATTTAAGAGATTCGAATTGATTGTTGGACCCTATTTTTCAGGAATTTACCAGATTTGTTTTCCTGAAAAATATCACGGACAATAGTTGACAAGCCACCTCATCAATTCAAATTGGAGATCAGATTGGATCTTCTCCTTGATTATTTGAAACAAGAAACTAAACATAGATGAGGAGGTTTTCAGATCCATTTCTTTTGGATCTTGATTATTATGTATTGTTTCTATATAAACTCTGCAGAATGAGAGAAAGAGAGGTGGAAAAATTGGAGACCCAAGGGACCTTTTTGTGAAGCACATTGTAAAGGAATTATGTTCAATTTGACACTTAATAGCAAAGGCATATGGATGGTTAGATCCTCTTTTTCTACTCTGTTATTTATTTATTCATGCTTGAATTCATATTCAGATTGCAATGCTTTTGATTCTCGACTGTTAATTTATACAGTGAAAATTTTACTGTAAAGATTATTTTTCAAGTTTGATATCAAGCTGAACATCTTGTTTCTTTATGATATTTTGAGGCAAGAATTCTGGTGAAGTTGACAAATTGAAGGCTTCACCTTCCTTTTTCCTAATTGGTTTAATCCATCTTTGTGTTTACCTATTATTCAGTCAATGGGATATACTATGTTTTAATCTTGTTTTTCATATAGTGTTGTTACCTTGAAACCAGTTTCAAACCACCTTACTCAAAAAACCCAATCATAAAACCCTCAAAACGCTTTTGCAATAAATCAATGATGCCCTAGCTTTCCCTTAGCAGTTGAGTGCAACTTTAGGGACAAACACTTTTCATATTTGCCAAAGAATGAATCCTGGGAGAAGTTGCCAGATGTGATTCAATAAAGGATTGTTGTAGGTGATCGAGTCCCAGTTTTCAATCGTATCACTAATGCTACTCCTGTTTTGATTGGCTCGACGCATTATTTGAGCTCCTTGGTCCCAGATCCTCTGACTGAAGGGACAACTGTTGAAAAGATGCTCTTTGGTTTCCTCTTTCTGGTGGCATAGGACGCATATGGAGGGGCAGATGAAGCCTCTTTTCCTGAGGTTGTCCCAAGTTAGGACTCTATTGTGTGCGACTAGCCATAGGAAGGTGGACACCTTGGGCCAGAGTGCAGGGTTCCAAACCTTGTTCCAAAGGTTTTCCTTGATTTGATTATGGTAGTTGCCTTGTAGATAGTAGGATTCCTTGACTGAGAAGTTGCCATTTGTTGAGTGTCCCCATCTAAGGATATCTGGGCCTTCTTTGTAGGGGATTTTTCGTTGGCTAGCATATTGTTTCCAGGCTTGCAGGTTTAGGTTCCCCAGGGTCCCTAGATCCTGATTAGAGGTTTTCCAGAGATGCCATCTCATACCCTGTTCCTCAAGTTTCCAAAGGTCTTTCACCTTTAGAAGAACATCCTGATTTAGAGCCTGTCTTAGGGGGTTGAGCTCTTCCAAGTCACTGAGGGGTTTGAGTTGCTGCCAGGACTCCTACCAGAACATAACGCTTTCTCCATTTTGGATTNTTGTGTGCGACTAGCCATAGGAAGGTGGACACCTTGGGCCAGAGTGCAGGGTTCCAAACCTTGTTCCAAAGGTTTTCCTTGATTTGATTATGGTAGTTGCCTTGTAGATAGTAGGATTCCTTGACTGAGAAGTTGCCATTTGTTGAGTGTCCCCATCTAAGGATATCCGGGCCTTCTTTGTAGGGGATTTTTCGTTGGCTAGCATATTGTTGCCAGGCTTGCAGGTTTAGGTTCCCCAGGGTCCCTAGATCCTGATTAGAGGTTTTCCAGAGACACCATCTCATACCCTGTTCCTCAAGTTTCCAAAGGTCTTTCACCTTTAGAAGAACATTCTGATTTAGAGTCTGTCTTAGGGGGTTGAGCTCTTCCAGGTCACTGAGGGGTTTGAGTTGCTGCCAGGAGTCCTACCAGAACATAATGCTTTCTCCATTTCAGATTTCCCAAAAATCATGGTTTTGTACCAGGTTTATGTTTTGCCAAGTTGTGTTCCAAATATTAGAACCTTGTATTCTGGTATTGTGTCTAATGAGTTGGTTCTTTGGTGTGAGGGGGGCGTACTTCTGCTTCCATATTTGCGCCCATAGAGCTGTTGGCGTTTTTAACCATCTCCACCAGATTTTGGCTCCCATTACTTGGTTGAGTTTCCTGGGGTCGCGAAGCCCCAACCCTCCTATGCTTTTTGGTGTACAGATTTGGTCCCACCCTACCAGTGCCAATTTCTTGTTGGGTTGATGGCCGTGCCAAAGGAAGTTTCTTTGGAAGTTCCAGATGGCTTTGATGACTTGCTTGGGGGATGCTAGTGTAGTGAAGAGGTAGGTATGTAAGGTTTGAAGAACAGACTTGAGCAGGACCAACCTGGATGCGATGTTAAGTGGTCTGAAAGTCCGGTTGCTCAACCTGTTGGAGATGGACAGAAGAAGGCTGTCCCAGGAGATGGATCTTGCTGCTGCCCCCGTAAGAGGTATGCCGAGGTAGTTGGATGGAAGGGAGCTCTTGGGTATTCCCAGGAGTCTAGAGATATGAAACTAGACAGCTACCGGAGTGTTGAAGAAGTAAAGTTTGGATTTGTCTAGGTTAAGAGTCATTCCAGACGCCTCTGTGAAGTCTGAAAGGATGGAGTTAAGCTTGCTGGCCTCTCTGGCTGTTGGGGAGTTCATGAGTAGGGTGTCATCAACAAATTGACTGTGTGAGGGTGCTGGTTGGATGTTGTGCAACGATAGACCTTTGAGAGATCCCTCTATGATTGTCGCTTTGATGTAGCGTCCCAGACCTTCCACCATAAGCACAAACAAGAAGGGTGAGAGAGGGTCACCTTGTCTGATACCCCGGGATAGAGAGAAAGGCTGGGAAGGAACCCCATTAACTAAGATTGAGAAGAAGGAAGAGGAGGTAAGGTTTAAGATCCAGTTCACCCAATGCTGATCAAAGTTGAAGGAGTCTAAGATGGCCCGAAGGTACTGCCAACTTGCTTTGTCAAAAGCTTTTGAGAGATAAAGTTTGATTAACATACCAGGAGTTTTTGTTGACTTGAGAGAATGGATGACCTCATGAGCAAGAATGACGCTATCCATAATTTGTCTTCCCTCCACGTATCCTTCTTGTTCCTTGGAGATGACGAAGGTCAAAATGGGTTTAAGGCGATTTGCCACCACTTTTGTTATGATTTTGTAGATCACGTTGCAAAGAGAAATAGGTCTGAAATGTTTGGGATTTGTTACCCATTCCTCTTTTGGTATGAGGGTGAGAAAGGTCACGTTGAGGGTCGGAAGGACTTGGCCTGAGGTGCGTGATTCCTCAACAACCTCCCAAACTTCTGTTCTTACTAGATCCTAACAATGGTGGAAGAAGTCGGTGGTAAAACCATCCGAACCTGGGGCCTTCCCTGGGGGCATGGATTTTGCGGCTTGATCTACCTCCTCTTGGGTGATAGGTCGCATGAGGGTTGCGTTTTGTTCAGGAGTCACCATAGAGGGTATATGCTTGGTTACTCGTTTGATGGCTGCAGTCCTGTCCTCCTTCGATTCCGTTAGGAGATCCTGGTACTAGTTGTTGAGATTTGCTTCTATTTGGGTATGCTCTCAAATTGGATTGCCCTGGCCATCCTCCAGCTGAGTGATTCTGTTAATATGTCTGCGGTGTACCTTTGCTCTGTGGAAAAATTTTGTGTTTTTCCCCCCCTCTTTGAGCCATTGAACCCTGGACTTCTGTCTCCACAAGATTTCCTCTTGCCTTTTCCTCTCTTCCAGCTGCACTTGAAGCTCCTCCTCCTCTTTCATTAGTTCAGCTGTTTGAGTTCCTAAGATGAAGGTTTTTTGTATCTCCATCAATTTGCTCTCTATGTCCTGCATACTTTGGAATATATTGACAAAGGTGTTCTTGTTCCAGAGTTTCAGCGACTGTTTGAAGTTTTTGAGGCATTGCTGAAATTTGTACATGATTGTTCCATGATCTATTTCTACACGAGCCCACCAGGTCTTTGCAACCTGGTGAAAGTCCGGATGTGAGAGCTAGAATTTCTTAAACCAGAAGGGTTTGTATTTGGGTGTTGCTCCTGTTTCTAGGCTGAAGGCAATTGGCCAATGGTTTGACCCTACTTTTGGGAGAATGAGACTTTCCATGTAAGGGGCTTCTTCCATTAGCTCTTCAACCACGAGGAAACGATCTAGATGACAAGCAATATGCTGGTTTCTTGATCTACGGTTGGACCAGGTGAAGGTGCCATTGCTATTTTCAACGTCTACTAGCTTTAACTGGTCAATGAGGGTTTTGAACTTACCACTGTCTTGTTCAAGTCGTTTGCCCCTCATGTTTTTTCTTCAAGCGACAAGATCATGTTGAAATCGCCTCCTAAGATCCAGTTGGAAGTGGTCAGCAAGGTTTTGATGAAGATTAGCCGTTCCATAAGTTTGTCTTTTTCCTGTTGACTTTGGGGTTCGTAAACATTTGTGACAGTCCCCATCTGGTTCGAGCCTGTGATCTCGAAGTGGGCCATTATTGTGCCTATGGTGGTAAATGATCTGCTCAAGGAGACATTGCAAGGGTTCCATAAAATGGCCAGACCCCCTGAGGCCCCTGTGGAGTCTGTTAGAATAAAGTCACATCCTCTCCAAATGCGTTGGAAGATGGTTTAAGCTTCTGCCCCTGCACATTTTTTTTCCTGTAACATTAGAATATCTGGGTTTTCTACTTTGATGCAGTTTCAGAGGATCCTTTGTTTGGATCGACCATTGAGTCTTCTAATGTTCCAGGTGATGATCTTCATCATTAAGAGGGTGGGGTTGGGTGGAGGTACCCCTCTGAGAGATTGTGAATCTGCCCTGAGTTGATCATGAGGTTACCCACCTCCTTGATGAATTGATGTACTGGTTTCCACCCTCTTCTTTTATTCTCTCGCGACACTTTTTTTGAGCTTGAACCAGACTCTGTAGCTATACCTAGACGAGTTGTGGATCCTGCTGAGGAGTCAAGAAAGATTTTGTGGACCTTTCAGAGTTGCTCTTCAGGAAGTGCATGCAGATCCTTTTGGTTGAGGGCCTCCTCAAGTTTTTCTAAATCGATGCCGGCCAGATCTCTATCGTCCAGATGCATTGAGATGTCTCCATCTGCATCCCCTTTCTCATCTGGGTGGGGTTCACGATTTGGATTGGGAGGGGCAGAGTTTTGGCTCTTACCTTTGGTCTGAAGCGGCTCTTTGTGCGGGTCTTGGATGGCTTCATCTTCCAGTAGCTGGTTCATGATCTCATAGGAGTTTTTGGTCGAGATCTGTGGTTTGGGGTATGGGTTCTGCTTTCTCGGAGGATTTTTCTTTTTGGCCATGACAGTGGTGAAGCCATCTTGCTGTGTGGTGTCACCTACTTTGGTAGCTTGCTTGTTCAGAGGGAAGTCTTTGAAGAGGTGACCATGTTCGTGACATTTCCTGCAGTGGAAAGGGATGTGTTCATAGTCCAGTGTTTGTTTCCAGTCTTCGTTCTGGTATTCCAACGTTACTGCTCCCGGTAGGGCTTTGGAGATGTTCATGTAAACACAGATTCGAGCGTCTGAGGTGTATTTCCTCTGCTTTGTAGCTTTTGAGGTTTTGATGTATTGGCCCACTGTATTTCCTATTCCCAAGAGGATCTCCTCTAGCCAGAACTCTTGTGGTAAGGAGTAGAGGCGGATCCAGACAAGGGCCATTGTGAAGTCCTCCTTGTCTGGGTTGAATCTCTCCATCCAAAAATGCAGGAATAACCTTGCCTAGTTGTAGAAATATAGCTCGTTCTCAAAGATTCAATCTCTGTCTTCTGGGTTGTACAAAATGATCATGAAAAAACCCTTGGAGCTGAGTTGGACCTCATAGTCCCCTTTGGTATTCCACCAATGCTTTATCCACCTGTTCAGATCCCGTTCGGATGGCCACAGGCCCATAAATTTGCCAATGAGGGCATGCTCGCTCATAAATTATGTGTGTTCCCCCACTCTTGTTGAGCTTATGATGTATCTAGGCGTCTTGTCTATTTGTGGGATGCATTTGTCGGGCTCCCATCCCCGAGGTGCTTTTGGATGGGACGTATTGGCTTCCACATCCATTTCCTTCCTGAGTCCTTGCTCTCTGGCAAGAAGTTGGTCGCGCAGTTGCAGTGGCAGCTCAAATAATGGGCGTTTTACCCTTGTTCCCGACCGATCGTTGATCGTGACGTTGCTGTAGGAGGGGGGTTCCCCCCCCCTCTTCCGAATGCATTCCAGCGTGTCAGGCAGGAGACTGTCTGCGTCTGGCCGTGGCAGAGCGTTTGCTGCGTGATGGATTGATCCGATCAAGCAACAAGTTGTTCCAGACTGAACTAGGGTTTTCCTCCCTTCAGAGCTTCATCGAATCCCCATTAGAATTTAATTTTAGATTTATTATGCATGGAGTGTGATCAAATTTTTTGAGGTGATTGTTTTTTGAAATTGGAAAAACTTGAGAAAATGTTTTCACATTGAGGAATTTAATGTTTCTTAATGTATGATAAATTCGAAGTTAAGATGGATCTATGATGATTGCAGCTGTGATGCACTATACTGCATCAATATCAATATCTTTGGTAAATGCAAGTTGATAGGAAATACCCCTTCCTTATCTAACGTATATGATCTCAGTTTATCTAACTGTGTGAAATGAAGAGTTGTCACATGCAACTACTTAGAAAATTAGAATTGAGTTTGTTAATCTCTCACATTATAAAATTTCATTTAATAATTGTGTTCATCATATATTTGCCTCTAACAATATATGTTTATTAGATTGACATTCATTTTATCCACGTTTTATTTTTATTCCATGTTGTTTGATATCAATATGTAATGTAATTCACCCCCACCTTTAACATAATAACGTTGATACCTTTACCAAATAATTGCTTAATTAGATTAAATTTGTTCATTTTGAAGTGCACTGTCTTTGAAATCAATGCACCAAATCATTAAAAAATAATGAATCAAATTATTTTTCAATATATAGTAGAAATCGATGTACCAAACCATTTGATAGTACAACATTATTAACATATTGGTATTTTATAGAAAGTTGATAATGAAATATATTATTTATGATTAACATTGAAATATATATATATTTAGAGTTTGTTTAATATAGAAAAAAGGGAGGTCCTCGAGGTGTAGGAAAGTTGGTGACGAAGTGTGCTGTTAAGGCACTTTGTGATGTTAAAGTCACCGGTTCGAAACCTGCGGGGATAAAAAATCTAGCCATGTTAATGGTTGGTGTGGCTCAAGCCAGGTGCGATCCCCAGGTGATTTTGACGACTTAGATGCCCCTAAGTCGTGGTTTCTCAGCCACAGGCTAGTCCCGCAGGTCATGAACAAACTAGCAATATATATATATATATATATATATAAGGGAGAAGGGGGTTCAGCTCCGGTTCTACGATCGATGGAGGCGATAATAATGATTACCCTGTCAAAGTGATGTAAAAGGTGTTCAATAGCCAGATCAAGAATGATGCGTTAATCTGGGAAACGTGCAGGCTCCATTTCCTAGGGCCCATTCATTCAATGGGTGAAGAGGCTATGGGTTTCGATGACAATGGTCGGGGCATGGATGGCATCTTTTTTCTCAAGAGGATTTTGTAAGGTTCCAACGCATTAAAAGGGAAACTGACATGGAGGATTTAGGTTCGTCAGATCACCCACACAATCCAAATCGTGAGCTACTGCTCCAGGATCGAGGATGTACATTGAGTGAGGTTACCAAACAAACATTCAAGCTAATAATTAGTGTAGACGGGAAGATTATCGAGAATAAGTAAAAAGGACATGCATCTTTGCTCTCGAAAAAAGCAGAGAAGCTACATACAGAGCAAGCAACAAAGAAGTTGGAATCTAGAGGTTTGTGTGATAAGGGAGAGAGCGATCCCCCAGAAAAATCAAACATTCAGGAAAAGCAAATGTTGGAAGGCATGCAAAGAAAAAAGGCNTATGGATTTCGATGACAATGGTCGGGGCATGGATGGCATCTTTTTCCTCAAGAGGATTTTGTAAGGTTCCAACGCATTAAAAGGGAAACCGACATGGAGGATTTAGGTTCGTCAGATCGCCCACACAATCCAAATCGTGAGCTACTGCTCCAGGATCGAGGATGTACATTGAATGAGGTTGCCAAAAAAACATTCAAGCTAATAATTAGTGTAGACGGGAAGATTATCGAGAATAAGTAAAAAGGACATGCATCTTTGCTCTCGAAAAAAGCAGAGAAGCTACATACAGAGCAAGCAACAAATAAGTTGGAATCCAGAGGTTTGTGTGATAAGGGAGAGAGCGATCCCTTGTCAATAAACAAGGAAAATCGAACATTCAGGAAAAGCAAATGTTGGAAGGCATGCAAAGAAAAAAGGCAAATGGTTGTGGGGGAGGAGGTCGGCATAGGTGATATTCTAAATCTAGTTGGAAGGATCCTGGTAGGGCGTTTTTGCGGGAAGGTGGTATCCCCTTCGTCAATGAAATCCTATATAGAGAAAAATTGGAAACCTGTAATCAGACATTGTCCTATATTCCACATCCTCGCAAGAGGGTGGATCCGTTTCGTTTTCAACCACCCTGAGGATATGATGGAGATGTTACACAAAAACTGGGGATGAGGTCCTTCTAGGCTAGTGTTGAAAGAGTGGACTGTCACCTTTGACCCCACGAGAGAGGTTCAACCACCAACCAAAATATGGGAGATTTTACCTAACCTTTCCATAGTTTTCTGGAGAGAGGAGATTCTCAAGGAGATAGCAAATAACATTGGAAAATTAGTGGGGATCAAACCGGGATGGGAAACCAAAGTTGATCGGTGATGGGTGTGGATTTAGATCGAAATTGATCCATGTGAGGGGTTGCATGAAAAAATCGAGCTGATTTGGAAAGATATTTCAGTCAATCAATGGATAGACTACTGGAGGATCCCCTTTCGCTATTTTGGGTGTCATGCAATTGGACATTTATAGGTACAATGTAAGCGGAATCCAATTTTTTTCACTCCTACAACAACATATGAAAAAGGAAATAGGAGAAGGAGGTCACAGAGGAGATGATAGGAATGGAGGAAAGTCAAGCCGGAGGCATGAGTCACAAATTGCACAAGACAATTGAAGCGGGTGACAATGTGATTGAGGTGACGACTCAGGTTTCTATGAGTAAGGATTCAGACTATGTCTCTCTGGTCCTCTCATTTTCAAAAGTCAAAGTTCCCAAAAAGAAGTTGAATGATTATGAAGAGTCCTTTCCCCCTCCCTCACAGACTTCCCATCATATCCCTATATCGACTCCTCTCAAATAATCAAAAGCAAAATTGGTTACTAAAGACCATGTCAGGGTGGTGGAAATGTTAACTCTCGACATTCCTCATCTCATGTCCCCAAACTCTCCTCCCTCTCCCATTTTTCTTGATAATCATTTAAGTCAATGCTCAAGTTTAAAATCAAATTAATTTTTATGCTCTAAGGTGTGATTGGGCCTAAATTTGGAGGAAGGAGGTGGGTTGGCTTTAGACAATGCTCCCACGGGTCAAGCAGGAAGAAAGTAAAAAAATTCTCTAGCACAGTCTGAGGCAGCAAAAGAAATAAGGAGTGGCAGGCATACTACCATTTTAAGGGCCCTTAGAGTAGGGAAAGCCCCATACAGGAGGTTCCAAATGATTGTGTTGCCCTTAAATTCATGAGGGGTAGGGGGCACCACAAAATTAATAGCCCTAAAGAATCTACATAAGGTGGTTAGACTGAATGTAATATTAATACAAGAAACGATGTGTAGCGGAATCAAGGCGGAGGAAATTTTCAAGACCTGGCTCAAGGGATGGAATCTATGTTCCATCAACACAGAGGGACAATCAGGAGGGTTGATAACAACATACAGTGCACAAATTAAGGTGATAGAAACTAAAAAACTACCCTCATGTATAATGGTGCATATTAAGGATAGACTATTAGACTTCAAAGTCAAAATTTGCAATGTGTATGGGTCGTATTTAAATCGCAGCCTTTATTGGGACAATTTAAGCAATGTTAATTTGTTCAATGATGGAGATGTCATTCTGGGGGGCGATTTGAACTTCACTCTATTCTTAAAGTAGATTTGGGGTCAACATCCACGTCAA
>JASDQU010200650.1:8866-19192 GCA_032191745.1 Picea mariana
CCTGGCAATGATATAGTCAGGTTGGGAGGCACGAACTACAATCCAACATTTGAGGATGTGATCCCCAATGCTGTGACACTGTAACTTGTGCCCTTCAGCGGAATTGCAACAACACGAGAGTGCTAAAGGAACATTTCGAGAAATGATATTACGGATGCTTTTACCAGCTAACACAGCACAGGTTAACAGAAAAACCAACAATATAATGACTGTGGATAGGGTCGCCGACCTCTCTAGAAACCATTGATGATAAGAAGGGAGTTCCCGAAGCCCCAAGTGTGAGTCTACTTTGGTAGAAGACGGAGAAGGAGAAACTGCTTCAAATCCAGGAGACGGAGGAGGAGAAAAACAACCCAGTAATTCCTGTTTATTTACGTTCTGAAAGAAGTAAACCTCAGACATCAAATGTATTATTATGGTTAATGTCAATGCTCTAATATTGCTCCCAAAATTGGTAAAGCTAGAACTCACCATTCCTGGAAGCAAATAACCAATTAATACACAAATCATGATTCTGCTGCGAATAATAATCTGCTCATTTACCATTAAAACAGCTAATTGCAAGCATTTGTCGTCTACATTGCCTGAATCTGCACTTAAATTCAAATTACCAAGAAAAGAGAGCAATTGAATAGTAGGAGCGCTGAGAACGAGAGCTTCTCCAGGAAACCAGTAAGCCTTCCTTTTGAAGGCATTCCACGCATCCGGTGAGAGAAAGATCATAAATAAAGCAGCGCAAGCGGAGGATACGAGCAGATTTAGAATGGAAGTAAAAAGTAAAGCATCATCACCTCCCAAATTGAAAAAGTGAATTAAACTATCATAGCGTCCCATATTGAAATAGCTAACATTCGAAGGTGGTCGTCCTTTTTCACTGCGATGAGATCCAATACACGATGCAGCTCTTTATTTATACGAAACACGTTCCAAGAAGGCAACGTTCCCGTTACAAAGAAGGTTCAAGGAAATCAACGTTCCAGTTACAAAGAAGGTTCAAGGAAATCGACGGCAGCTTTACCTCATGGGACCACACTCCACAGCACTAGCGTGACCTCATGGGACCACACTCCACTGCACTTTGTCAAACAATGCAACTTCTATTTGCTTTTTATATTGACAAACGTACACTAACGAAACACTTCAAACGAAAATCAACGACCGCGTGACACGATAGACGAAACCAAACTCCAATTACGGTTGAGTTCATTCGACCAGAAAAGACACGCTAGTAGTGGCGACTTTCATAAAAATTACAGCGAAATGAGCGGACGAAACGTGGCCCTTCTACATTCCATTTACAAGGTTCAAGGAAATCAAGGTTCCATTTACAAAGAAGGTTCAAGGAAATCAACGGCAGCGTGACCTGATGGGACCACACTCCACATCACTCGGTTCAAGGGAATCAACTTCTATTTGCACCCGGTTCCACTCCACACTCCACAAACGTACACGACCGCGTGATACAATGGACGAAACCAAACTCCAATGACGCTTGAGTTCATTCGACCAGAAAAGACACGCTAGTAGTGGCGACTAGCTACTTTCATAAAAATTACAGCGAAATGACCGGCCCTTCTGCATTCGATTACCAAGCTTTTGAATCTACATCACACACTCCGTATCACGTGCGTAGATGCAAACGGACACAATTTGCCAACTATACTTAGTAGAATCTGTGTGGGTGGTTGTGCATTGTAACCAGCTTCTTTTCAAAACCTAGTAAAACCCATCACATTTTCAATGAATTTAAAGAATCGATAAGATTTCTCTTGTGTAAAGCCAAAAGTTGCAGATGAGGAAAATAAAATTAAGAATGACATGGTATAATGCCGAGATACATGGGTCAATGATTCTATGAGGAAGAGTGTAGCAAGAAATGTTACAACGACGACAACAATAGTGGCGAGCAACTCAAGTAAAAGATCTCATGATGTGCTCACATCCCCCAAACTTGCCGGCTTTCTTTCTTATGAAAGATTTAATCGATAGCTAGTGATCTAGGGTTCTCAGATCAAGGGTTAACCAGCCAATAGAGCCCCGTCCCTATACTATATAGCCAATCTCTCTTCTATGTATAATCGACTTTGTATTGAGAGGTCGGTCTAGAGGACTATTAAGACAATATAATTGCCTTGATCTCGTGGGAATTTTCGGAAAGCGGGCACCTTATATTGATTGTTTGTTTCCCTCCCCCTACCAACACTCTAGATATTGGGTCATTCTTAGATTTATTGAAGTGCTGGGATAAATGAAAGTAGATTCAATTCTAAAAATGTTGGTACTTGTTCTAAAACCAAATTCAAAGTATTTTATATAGTCTGCTCCTTCAGAAGTTGGAATAAGCTGAAGTGACATGGTACTTTTCATAAAAGTACCATAGTTACAGGTTTTCAACCGAACAAATAGTTCAATTGAAAGTTAATAACTTCGACCGAAAGTTAGTCACTTTCTGCCCAAAGTTAGTTTTAACGGAAAAAACTAGTGTTTGCCCAAAACATACTAACTTTCGGCCAAAGAACATCAGTTCGACTGAAAAGAGGAAAATAGAAACATCCATCGACCGGAAAAAACAAGGGGACGTGACATTTCGACACAGAAATCGACGTTTGGACACGAAAACAGATAAATTGTTTCGGCCAAAATTGTATTATCACATTTGTTCACACACTCATTGTTCATTTTTAATATTTTTTCTTTCTTGAGCAACATTTTCTCTATTTTTGTGGGCAACATTTTGTAAATTGAAAATTTTCTTCAATAATTTTCTTATAAGTGGAGGTTTTCTTCAACAAGTTTTTTTTTAAGGTAATTTTTCTTAAACAATTCTTTTTAAAGTATATACTTTTTTTAAAATTTGTCATAAGGAATTTTTTCTCAAGCATATTTTTTCAAAATCAATTATTTTTAAAACTATTATTTAACATCTATTTTTTATTCAAAATTTATTTTAAAGCAACTTGGTTTATTGAGAAAAAATTTCCAAGTTATTCAAGATATATATATTTTGTAACCTTTACAGATTCAATAACCATGGGAAACAAAAGGGAGCGAAAGAGAAAATATGATCACACTCGGGATGATACTCGTCGTATAGAACAAACAAAAGAGAACTATAGAAGAAAGAAACAACAACATGCAAATATTGAATGAACAAGTGATGATAATGTAATTAGAGATTTGTATCTTGATGTTCAACAAGAAGAACTCGAACTAGGTATGCATACATATTATAGATAATGTTTAAAATTCAAAAAAATATTGTCTAAAATAACTAATTGTAAGTTAGAATTTATATTTTGCAAAAACGAGAAATAGATTTGTCTCATAACATCGCTAAAGTAAAAAATGAAATAGAAGTCCAACCATATATATATATAATACAAGATTTCAACATTTGTAGATTTTAAATAATTTATGATCACGCTTGTTTAGTTTTCTAATAAATCTAATTTAAATAAATGTGTATTTCTTTTACAAGATTTATTTGAAATTTGTATGTTTACAACTTACAAAATTGAATCTAGATGTCAATTTCAAGTGTTTTTAAATTTAATAAATTTAATTTATGTTTTTAAATTATATTAAACTTACAAAATTGAATCTAGATGTCAATTTCAAGTGTTTTTAAATTTAATAGATTTAATTTATGTTTTAAAATTATATTGAAATTTATGTAGGTCATATCAACATTGATGATGAAATGTTAGAAAATGTTGACACTGACAAATTTGGGGACAAAAAACCTGACCATTATATACGATATTGTGTTGAAAATATTTATGATAAATTTTTCAAAGATGAATCAATAGCAACACAAGCTCAATTTTTGAGAGGTTTGATAAGGTTGAAAAATTTAAAAGAAGCTACATCATTATTGGGTATTCAAAAAACGACAAAAGATAAAAAGGTGAAAGAGAGTGTCTTGGAAAATATAACATATGCATTCAAATATTTTGGAAAGTCTAGAATAAAAGATGTTAGTGTTGCACATAGAGTAACACAAACAAAAGTTGTTTCATCTACCAATGTAAGAAATCGTTTTACACAACAAATGGAAAAAATTATGGGAACCTCCAGAAAAAACACTTTAAAAACATAAAAAACCTCTGAATGCAAATAGTTGCCAATGATGAACTTGCTTGTTGGACAGTTATTTGTAGACACCCTTACTAACATAGACTCGCAAAAGATGATAAAAATAAGGCCCATGAATATTGGTTGGAAAATTCTTGTGTTTCACCAAAAGTAAGGGATGTGTTGCAACGAAGAATAGCTTGAAGACAATATGAAGAGCATCCAAAACATATATTAGAAATGACACAAATAGAATTGTTCAATAAGTTCAAAGAGAAATAAAATCAAGGTAAAATGTTCATCAATAATTTGTGCAGCAAAAGCCCTAGTATGGTAAACCCATAATTATTCGTCACACTTGTTGTTGTCGTTATCATGTGGAATTTGAGTTATATTATGACACTTTTCTTGATTTTGGTAAAACCTTTTTGGAAATTTCACCTCCTCCTTCCACAATCCGGGAATTTATATCTCAAATTCTATGTGAAAGAGAAGGTGTTGAATTATTTTACCGAAAACAACGTGTTGGTGGAAAGAAATGCGAACATTGTGGAAATCTAGCTTTATTTCACTCCAAATATCATATTGATATAAACGATCAATCCTTATATAATATAATAGTGAATTGGAAGAGATATGAATATGTCAATGTTATTGGTTCAAATTCTTCAACTGTTATTTCGAAAATGATTGATTTGCAAGAGGATAAGATCTATGTGATAGATTCTTTTGAAGAAGTTTGAAAATGAAATTTATAAATACACCAAGAATTCACATAGAGCTCGATGGAAAGACCTACAATTCAAAAAATCCCATGAATTTTTTCCACCTAGGATGATTTTGTTAGTGGTTTATTTTACAGAAAATTATACATTCGTTGCACAAACAAAAATACAGAGTGAATACTATCATTCTGATCAAGTCTCTATACTTGTCCATGTTTTATATAGACATGCTCAACACAATGTTGATAACATAGAAAGCACCAGTGAGAATCAACATGTCATTAAAGAATATCACTTGTGAGAATATCATTAAAGAATATCACTTGTGAGAATATCATTCTTTAATGTCATTTTACAACATTGTTTTGATTTACAATATGATTCCTTGAAAGCCCGTGGGATCAAATACAATCAACATTGGATATGGTCAGTGATCAGGGGATCAAATTTTGCTCAATTTTCAAAGTGCTCGGAATGCGACGAAAATAGTGCCATTGCGTCTGTCTCGTCTTCCTGATTCTGGCGGTATATTTACTTTCGCAAACGGAGTCCGTATGGAGGAGATATCGCGATCTGTCCGCCAAGCCAAACAGGCAAAAATTTGGGATGCTGACTGTACCTGTCCGTACAGTCTGTACGGCCACGTGGAGGGCCGTACCATCATGATGACATGGCAAAGGGAAGACGTGGCACATTGTTATTGGTTGTGGTTGTCCAATCGGATGTTGACACGTGTCATTTGTAGCCATTAATGTGTGGACACGTGGCCCAACCCATTGGTGCCACGTGTCACTTTTTCACTGGTTTATATGGTTATGTGTAAAAGTTTTATGGAGAGTCCACGGGGTTTGACCCCGGGACCTCTCCACAAGMCAACGACTTCGCCCGACCGCCTGGCCATTGGGCCACACAATGATTCTTGTTAACTATATGTATTTGCATATATTTAAGTTTGTGTAAATGTATATTGGGCGGGGGGTCGGGTCGGGGCTTAGCCCCGGCCCRTGCTTCTATTATAAAACATATAACCGTATGTTTAAATATATGGAGCGGTGTTAACAAATGGCGCGGGTTTGAATATAGTCCACGGACTATATTATGTGTATAACCATATTTTAACCCATAACTATTGTTTGGAACGTAAATATGCGCACGGGAATTGGTTGTGGAGGTTCCCACGGTTTACAAACGAATTAACCACTTCTCCACCCAGCGTTTGGTCCTATGACCATATGAACCAATACCGAGGTGGTTAGGGGCTGGAGGCGCCTTAACCGTGCTACGGTTTGTAGCGGTGCGCGGTTGCGTACGGGACTTGGTTTTTCCACTTTAAAGAGCGTACGTGCTAGGTTTGAAGCACAAGGGTGCGATTTGTAGAACCAGAGACAACAAAGTTGAAGGGGGAGACTTCAAGGAGGCTATCTTCTTCATTTTTCGACCGTTTCAGGTGCCGAAAGAGCCCAGACAGGGGTTTTGGGACGCTGCGGAGCCATTGGAGCAGTCGGTTTGTCATTTTGAGCATTGTAAGGCATGTTTTTGAGCACTTTGAGAAATTTAATAATAATGATCCATTGGAAGCTAGACCAGGAGATGTAGCCCGGAGTGGGGTGAACTCCTTTATCAAGTTGTTGTGTTTATGTCTGATGTTCAATTATTTATGCTGTTGTTTATGTGTATTTCTACATAAATAATCCTTAATTATGTGTTGCAAATTGATCCGGTTGCTTTAAACACATAACATTTCACTTGCAATAATTATCCAAGTTTTTCAAGTCTTCTTCATTTTTAGATCAAGTTGGTATCAGAGCACTGGTTTTGAAGACTTGATTGTTTGCAAGTTTTGTTTCTAATGCTCACAAGGTTGAAACTCACAAGAGGATAAGGTCAACTTGTGGAGCCAAGTTCTTATCCGACGAGGAGGAAGCAGTTTCATTCACCGCAAGTTGCAGAGAGACATTCACCAAGCATGGCACATGTAGAAGATCATCAACGTGTTCCAGATGAAGAAGCAGACTTCAGGAAGACTCTCATGTAGATGAGAGATATGATGAAAGTCATAATGGAACGAACCGTGATGTCACAGGGTGAAGGCTCTAACCCTTCAATGCACAAGGGAGGCGGTGGTGACAAGACTCCAGGCAGAGATGGAGGGAATGGTGCTTTTCCACCACCCTCTCCTCCTCCATCATCATCTTCATCTTCTTCTTCTTCTTCAAATTCGAAACATCTTCCCCATGGGCATGGTAAAACTCCTTCGCAAATCCCTTCATTAAAGCTTGATATAAAATTTGAGTTGCCACTTTATAATGGAGAAGTTAACGCTGAAAAGTTAGATAACTGGGTTCGTCAAATTGAAGTCTATTCTAGAATACAAAAGATTCAAGATGATGAAACCAAAATTCAGTTAGCTTCATTAAGATTAGATGGCTCAGCACTTATATGGTGGGAATCTAAGACACAGGAAGAAATGAAAAAGAATGGAAAAATTTTGCTTTCTTGGAATGATTTCATAATAGCAATTAAAAAACACTTTTATCCATTAGCTTATAAACAAAAGGCAACCATGGAATGGCAGAATTTTAGACAAGCAAAAGGACAGAATGTACAAAGTTTCACTCAGGAGTTTAGGAGACGAGCTTTGGTTTTGGGAGTTGATTTGTCTTCACAGAAAACATTGCTCAAATATATTGGTGCTTTACATAGTTATTTGAGGCATACTATACTTATGTTTAATCCCACGAATCTAGATGAAGTTTGTGTACAGGCTACTCATTTGGAAGCCAAGGGAAAGAATGATTTTCATGAAGGTTTCAAGAAGACATACAGCCAGGGAGACAAAGGAAAGAAGAAATTCAAAGGCAGGAAGAATGCTGCTGTGAAGAAGGAAGGTGAAAAGTTCACATGTAAACATTGTTCAAAGGATGGCCATGATGAAGACCACTATTGGAAGCTTCATCCTGAGCACAAACCCAAGAAGTTTGGCAACAACAACAAAGGGAAGTCGAAGATGGTTGCGAATATTGTACAAGATTTGGGTTCGGATTCTGGTGATGAGACGAAGATCACAGCGATGGGTTACCAAGGTAATAATTATGTTTCAAGTACTAGCTCTTCAAGTAATGCAAATGTCAATGTAACTCAACAAGAGAAAACAAGAATTTAACTTTTTCATATAAGGGTCATTTCAAAACATACAAAGATTGATACATTGTTTGATTCAGGGTCACAAGCAAATCTTATTTCAGAAGAGACTGTAAAGAAACTTAAATTGGAAACTAGTCCACATCCTAAGCCATACCCTCTTGGTTGGATATGTGATAATGCTAAGTTACAAGTAACCAGGAAGTGTAAACTTAGGTTCGCTATAACTGCCAATTTTGTTGATGAAGTAGAGTTGGATGTGATACCGTTGGATATATGTGGCATTGTTTTGGGAAGTCCTTATTTGTACGATAGGAAAGCTATATTCTATGGTCAGGAAAACAAGTATCATTTGTTTAAAGATGGGGTTGAGTATGTTGTCAGAGCTCACACTAAGAAAATGAACTTATCAGTCATTAATGCAGGGCAAATGAAGAGATTAGTTAATGCAAGTAAAAACTTTGTTCTCTTAATGATCAAACCTAAAAATGATGTTGAGAATGAAGCTTTTCAAGGTTGTGATACTAAGTTAAAATCAAGTTTATTTGAAGTTGTTAACCAGTATGACGACATGTTTAAAGAACCTAAGGGATTGCCTCCGAAAAGAGGAATCCAACATGAAATTCAGTTACAACAAGATTGTCCACTTCCTAATATTGGTATGTATAGAATGTCAGTTATGGAAAATGCTGAGATTAAGAAACAAATCCAGGAGTTGTTAGACAAAGGGGTAATTGTGCCAAGTTCTTCGCCATGTGGTTCTCCGATTGTGTTGGTTCCAAAGAAGGATGGAACGTGGCAAATGTGTGTTGATTTCAGGGCTTTGAACAAGATAACAATTAAAAATCGTTATCCTCTTCCACGTATTGATGATTTACTTGATCAATTAAAAGATGAAATATATTTCACTAAGCTAGATTTAAGGAGTGGTTATCATCAGATCAGGATTGCTGAAGGAGACACATGGAAGACAGCTTTTAAGACTAAGCAAGGTTTGTTTGAATGGATGGTAATGCCTTTTGTACTTTGCAATGCACCTGCTACTTTCATGCGAGTGATGAATGATGTCTTGAGACCTTTTCTGGATGATTTTGTTATTGTCTACTTAGATGATATTTTGTTTTTCAATAAATCTCGTGAAGAGCATATTGAACATGTGAAAAGAGTTTTGGATGTTTTGAGGAAAGAACAGTTGTTTTTGAAGTTATCCAAATGTGAATTTGGTAAAAATTCACTTATCTATTTGGGTCATATTGTTGGTGGAGGTGAATTAAAAATTGATCCTTAAAAAGTTAAAGTTATTTTGGAATGGTCCAGACCCAGCAATGTGATAGAGGTAAGAAGTTTTTTGGGAGCAGCCCAATATTGGAGAAAGTTTATTGCTAACTTTTCGTCCATTGCAGCTCCACTACATGCTGTGACAAGTGTCAAACAAGGCTTCCAATGGGGAGGCAAGCAACAGCAGGCATTTGATACTTTGAAAGAAAAGATCAGTTCAGCGCCGGTTCTTGCACTTCCAAATTTAAGACAACCTTTTGAAATCCAAACAGATGCAAGTAATTATGCGATGGGAGCAGTGTTGCTTCAGTATGGTAAGCCAATTTGTTTTCATTCTGAGACCTTTAATGGTTCCGTGATTAATTATCCAACTTATGATAAAGAATTATATGCATTGTTTCAAAGTGTTAAGAAATGGAAGCATTATTTGTTGGGAAAAGAAACCATTATTCACACGGATCATCAACCTTTGCAATATTTACAATCACAGTCAAAGCTACAGCAAGCTAGGCACTTCAGATGGATGGGATTTCTTCAACAGCTTCATTTGGTTATTAACTATAAAAAGGGCATTTTTAACAAAGTAGCTGATATGCTGTCCAGGCCTATTGTTAGTGCTTCAGTTATTCTTAAGCAGAGTCCTATAATGCATGAAAGTTATGTGGAACAATATGCTTTAGATGCTAAATTTAAGGAAGTGTATGAAACTTTGTGCTACTCTAACCATGTTGAAGAATTGGATTATCATTTGCATAATAATCTCTTGTATCATCTTGGCAAGTTGTGTATTCCGCAGGGAGAAAGAATCAACATCATAAGAGAAGCACATTCTTCTCTTATTGCTGGTCATTTTGGTGTTGGCAAGACAGTGGCAAATTTGCAGAGGTATTGCTACTGGCCTAAGATGAATGAAAGTGTTTCACGATATGCGCAGGGATGTTCGTTGTGTGCTACAAGTAAACCAAGTAATCGAAAGTTGGGTTTGTACACTCCACTTCCAGTTCCTTCTCGCCCTTGGGAAAGTATTTCCATGGATTTTGTTGGTGGTTTACCTATGTCGAGAAGAGGTCATGATTATCTTTATGTTGTGGTTGATCGTTTTAGCAAG